>JAGDQP010037667.1:2059-18515 GCA_022664845.1 Lepisma saccharinum
TTCATTTGTTTATATAAAATTCACTAGTAATGGTAATGATGACGTAATCAAGCCATGTAACAGCGAACAAATTTCATTGAATTATATTCATTAATTTTGTTTAACGGTTGTATTAAGACATATATTACATATTTGCTTTCAATATTATTAATGACTTCCTCTATTGTAAATGTCTTTCCATAACACACAAATTCTTATTTTACTGCACTAACAATGTTTCAAAACCACATTTTCACTCCTACAATATACGTCATGTTCTTTTCTATTCTGTAAGTATTGTATTCCTTAAAAAGGATCTTTTAAAGAACAGCTGAACAAGACAATTTATCAATACTTGGATCTCGTGGAATAGACTTGTTTTTTTCAATTTCCGTCACGTTTTATAGTCCCGAAGTGTGTTTGAAGTTGAGACGCTGAATGTGCCATTTCGTTTAACGTTCCAATATTTATTACTTTCAAGAACAAAAGGAACGGCGGCAATATTAAAACGTATACTGAAGGCGTGTATAATCCGTACCTTCTTGTGATTATCGCCTCAAAGTACAAAGAAGTTTACCTTTTTGCTTTATTCGTTCACTTTGTTTAAATGAGGTAATGGCCAGTATTTTTCAAAGCTATGTTTTTTTTTCTTTTCTTTTTTTTCTTCAAAGGAAAGCTTTCTGATAGAGATCTTTGCACACAAAATTTGAATGAAGTGTACGAGGGTATTTCCTCATCAGAGAGGAATTGGAAGAATCAATCTTTTATTTGCGTGGAGAAAATTGTACAGTAGAACCCCGCTATACCGCGCCTCAATATACCGCCAAATTAGCTATACTGCGGGTAACCCCCTCCCCAATATTTTAGGAATCTTATTTCGAAGTCCAGTTTTCTTAAATTCGCAGAGTCTAGCTCTGATTCCTACTTCTTTAATTCACATTACCTATGCCCCGATAACACAGAATGGCGAACGTTTGTTACTGCGACGATGAATATACGTGTTCAATAACCCATAAAGTTAGTTAGTTAATCGGAAAGTAATACTTTCGTCAGACGAATTTATTTGGTTAGGAAGAAACGAGGGGTCGATAACAGAATAATCTGAAAGGAATAATTTGAGGTCACGGATTCTGCCAGCCCCCCCCCAGTCACTCCTCTAAATGAGCGAGCACGCCCCCTCCAATTACCCGCTAGTTAATAGAAACCCTGCAAGGTTCTACTTAAACCCCTCTACTTGCCCCTCCCGAAGATTTCAGTAACAAAAAGTCAGGCAGATTTGTGATGGCCTGAAACGGTGGGGAAAACTATGACTTTCTAAAACTGGCAGGTCCTTTTCAATCGCTTTGTATTCTCCATCTCTACATGTTGTTGTTTATTTCCTTTGAATAGTGGACAACGATACGAAGCATAGTGGAACTGCCGACAGGCGTCTATGACGAGAATTAAAAACAAACAATCAGAAGGGGGCTACAGCCATCTTGAATTTCAAAATTCAAGACATTTAATAGATTATTTCTGTTTGGTCAGCAAGCGCACTCACAAATTGATTGGACAAAGAGCTGTGTGTAAAAATTTAATTAGAAGATTTACACCAGACGAGAAAAAAAAAGGTGTGGTAATAAAGAAAATGGATCGCGCCAATTCTCTTATGGCTGTTATAATAGAGTCGAGTGCAGTATGCAAACGAAAATAAATCATGAACTCCCCACCATCAAAAAAAAAAAAAAAAGCGCGGCGAAGGGATGGATGATGGATCCATGAACGCCGGAATATGCTAATTTGCACAAGGCGTTACTTTACTGTTCAGAGGCTCTGAACCACGCTCACCTACCTGGTTTCTCCTGCCAAAGCTTTCTCTGCCACTTTAGGCTCATGTAGAGACTGATGCGTGTCGTGACTGCCAACGTCAAAATCTAAAGTGGTGATCCATGTATGAGGTGTGGGGTCTCGTTACAAGGTAACAATAGCAACATCCAAGTGACCCGTATTCTCCAACAACAACAATGCAATATTCTTGTCACGATGTGAACCAGTAGTATTTCATATAATAATAATAATAATAGACTTGTATCATAGTTAAAAACTTCAAGCGTTACATCATATCCATTACCCGTGACAAATGTAAGTAACGAAATGAGCTGATCTAATATTGACCATTTAATCACTCAACTTTTTTTATTTTTTCAGGGTGTTATTTATATGGGAAGGGGGTAAATTACCCCTTTTTTCGCCCTTGACTTATTTTGTTGTAGGGAATGAAACTTCCAGTACGGAACAATTCCTGTTTACTATAGACGCAAGACTGGTGTATCTAATAATAGTGTTGTAAACTTGCCTACAGAGACCATAAGGAGTTATTTGTAGAGTATACTCTATCGCTCTATCGCTATTTGGAGTCGCTCTATCTTTTTCACTTTTAGCACGCCCATATATATATATATATATATATATATATATATATATTTCTCTTTACACCTTTAAAAATGGCAAATAATACATTTTTTTAAATATGATGTCCAAACTGAACCTAAGTCTTTATTTCCTTTCTGTTTGAGTTACATCCTTCGATAAATAATAATAATAATAATCTGTTTGTGTTCTGCTTAAAGATCATTATCTTCTTATTGTTCTTTTTCCTTTCATTTCATGTCATTTTATCTGTGAAACATTGTTCATTTCTTAGCATTTTATTATAGCTGTGAATAGTCAAATGTGGTGAAAAACAGGTCCTACAATTTAGCTTAGAATAACCAAGCGCAAGAGAACATTTTTTGTATTTTAACTGCAAGTAGTCAAGTGTAAAAGTACATTTTGCATTTCCTGATATTTTAGCTTCCAATACTCAAGTGGAATACCCCAGATCTCGTGGTCAAGGCGGTAGAGTCGCGCACTTTGGTGGGTAGGCACGCGAGTTCGAATCCCACAGCCGACCACGGTTTCCCATCAGTTTCACCAGGGATGGTGCCTTAAGTAAGGACGTGGCCGCTACTTTCCCCATTCTCTCTCTTCCCTATCCCGACCTTAGCGAAAGATGCCTTAAGGTCATAAATGAATGCAATTCGAGTACAGGAGAATATCCTCGTACGAAAATACAAACCATTGACTACCGACAATAGTCCATAACTTGACTGTGTTCTTCCTCTTATACGTTCATTTGCGTAAAACATTTTCATTCAGAAAAATCAAGAACCGGAAACACAAAACTAGTTGTTTTTTTTAAAAAAAAGGGTTTAAAATAATGAGATAACAATAAAGTAATGTATGAAAACATCAAAAACTAACTAAACCAATCAATCCTTTAGTAGAATGTATAGAGAACGAAGCAGATGACATGACGTCAATGTAAAAAATCAGCTCCTACCACCCAGGTTATACATCAAACAACCGCCAATCTTCTTTTTTAGACAAAGAAGCCACTGCTAATATTCTTAGTAAATCAACGTTTTCCCTATTTTTCCAGAACATGAAATTTACTTCCAAAGATCGATGATGGCGTCTCCTCCTCCCTCCACTGAAAGAAAAGGCAGGGCATCCTGTGTGAAACGCACGCCTTGCATCTTACCTATCTATCCACAAAGTTGACAGCAACAATTATTTGTGACAGGTCAGACGGTCCATTTACATTTAATCTTTTGACAGTTTCTGGCAATCTCCACGGACCATACGCACACAGTAGTTAGTTAAACTACCTTCGTTCATTCTTTTCTTCGTCCGTCTCTTCTCAGATATTTGATAGATTTAAATAACTGGAATATTCCTCCTCGTAATCTCTCTGTTTCTCCCCCACTACAGCAGAAGGAAGAAATTGAATGAAAAGTAACTTTAATGATACGAAAAATAAAAAGACAGAAATGACACTTTATATAAACGGTTTGACTCTACAAAAAGGGGAAAAGAAGAAAAATCAATTTTTGAATTGAATTTTTTTCTCATCCTTAGCCTTCTATGGAACTTTTTTTTTTAATCGAAGCTCTTTCCTCTACAACAAGGGTTGCCAGATCAAATATTATTTGTCTCAATTCTACTCAAAGAACTCCTACTAAATGTAAACGTTTAATATCGAAAGAATGTGCACAGTCAACAAGGAGAGTCGTTGCTAGGATATGTTGTTGTGACGTTTCAGTTATGTCATCGACCCTAGCGCAAAATTTCATTGCTTTCTGCTGTCTCTCATTGCACGCGTTACCGTCAAGGAAAGGAGATTTGATGATTATTTTCTCCGTTGCTGCTGTCGCTCCTACTATCCGTGCTCACCATCACACAGAAGAGTGAAGAAAATGTGATCATCGTAACATCCCCGCTTTCCGCTTTATCCACTACTTTCGCCTTTGTTCCTATCCCTTCACCCCACCAACCTGAATGAACCCAATCTCTAGAAAAAAGGACTATAGTACGTTCGAAATTCACAATCCAATGTCTAGAAAAAAGGACTTTAGCGTGTTTCAAATTTATAAAATACAATTTCCAACTTGAAGGGACTTTATAATATCATCAAAACAAACAAATAAAAATACCAGATTTGTTGCTGAGTTCTCTTTCGTGATAAAAAAACAACTTATTTTTATTATATAGATGATTACCCATAGGGCCTAGTTAACATGCTAATTGAAACCAGCATGGTAACCTTTCCATTTACCTGGATGTTTTTTTTTTGTTTTTTTTTTTTAAAAAAAAGCTAATGGAGGCCACTGTGAACAGAGCAAGAAACCAAACTAAGCGGGTACAGTTCAGAGTTGTGTTTGTGTTTGATGTCTGCGTTGTATAACCCGTTAACCACACGTATATATAAATTCTACAAAAAAATGAGCGCATGGTCAACTAGATAGAACCTCCTAACACCTTCTGTGTACGTATGTAGCGTAGTGTGAACTCAAAAGTCACGAACTTTTATTGAACCAGAAAACATATTCATTATGAACGCATTTCTGTTGCTGCTAATAACTACTATCACACACACATACACACACAACTTGAATAAACTCTACGAACGGTAGAAAATGAACAGTAGTCGGTCGGTCAGCCGGTAAATTTATAAACGGGGATTTGAAACAACGCAAATAGGAAAACACCAAGCAAACAAGTAGATGAAGTTATCCTACTAATGAATATGCGTGTAACATGTTCGTGTGGGTGTGTGTGTGGGTCTGTGTTTTTAGTATGTGTGTGTATCTTCCCTACCTCATGAATATTACAAAAACATTCATGAACTACAGTGTTTCACAATTCCTGTTTAGTTTTAGTCCCCCCCCCCTCTTTCTCTGTATGTACGACGTACGTATGTCTATACTGTATGTGTGTGTATAGTTGCTGCTGTTTGTGTTAGAATTATTCTAATCATCAATTTCCCTTTTCCTCAGTTTAGGATATTGCGATGTTTTCGCTCCATCGGAAAAGATAAACAGATTTGGTATTAATTGTTTGTCCGTGTATCTCATTAAGAAGATACGATTACCATCCCTTAGCGTGGAGGATTTCTCTTCAAGAACCTTAATAATTCACTACAACTACAAAATACATTTACACCCGACGAACAAGCTTCTGGTGCCGTTTTCTACTATGACGTGTAAAAAACACTCGTGTCTTTATTTCCCCTAAAACAATTGTCCAAAATCAAACATTTCATGGAAATGAAGAAGCATGGAAAACATCCGTAGGATACAGAAGATGCGAAATGAAGAAGTGCTGAACAAAATAGGCGAGAGACGAATAATCGTGGATACGATAAAGAAGAGCCAAAAAAACTGGTGAGGACATTTGGAAACGCAGCCATTGTATACCGAGGGATGCAATTAAAAGTATAGTTGAGAGAAAGAGAGGAAAATGAAAACGAAGAATCTTAACTCCTTGACAGTATTAAGAAAGGTAAATTGTATGTTGAGGTGAAAGACAGAAATGAATGGAGAGGCCCTGAAGGAACCAGAACACTGCTGGTTATTTATTATACGTAAAACATTCCCTGACACGAATTACAAGAAGGTTAGAACCATCACTATTTACAAATAATAGAAACTCTTAAGTTTTATGATCTTTTAATGAACATTTTCAACTTAAATTATTGGTTTGGTTTCTCATAATGTTCGCAGCCAAAACTTACCTAGGCAGTATCTTTATAACTATTCTGCGCCAAAATGGAACTTGAATTGTATAGTTTCTTTTGTCTACAGTTTGTAACCTTCCCTTGTAAGTATCGCAAGCAAATTAAAAGGACCAAGCCTTCAACAAAGCTTACCGAATTGATTTGAGCTGAATTTTATTTATGGCTTGGATTCTATGGCTTAGCCTGGGATAGAGTAAAGGAAACGATATGGGAAGAAGTCGACCCAGAGCCTACGATGAGCCATCTCGTCATTTACCTGGTGTAACTGAGGAAAAGCCAAGGAAAGACTTCAGCCAGGATGTACGGGCGCTGGTATCAAATTACCGAACTCGAAAGCAACGCTCTACCAACCCAAGTTTGGCTTTCCGGTACAAATCTTAACGAGAGCTTCAACTAGAAGCACTACGAGGGAAAGAAAAATTCTTCTTTCTGGCATTTGAGCACCTTAGCTTGGTTAGTAGAACCGTAGCTAGGCATTCGGAAGCTCGTGGGTTCGCTCTCAGTGCCCACCCATCCTGAATTATTTTCCTGGTTCCCCTCAGTCGCACCAGGCAAATGCTGGCCTTAAATAAAGCAACAACCGAATTATTAACATATACTGTTGCAGTTTTCTCCAATGTAAAGTGACCTTTGTGTTGTATTTGGAGTTCCTTAAATAAATCTGACGAACGTTAATGAACGTCGTAAACAAATCTGAACGATTATCAGAAAAATAAGTTGTTCCTGACCTTCAACAAACCTATTTGCTGACAATGAAACGAGCTGAACAAATCAAAAGTCAAAGTAAATAAGACATAATGTTATCACCCGCTCTTGATATATTTACCAATTCTAGATCGAAGGTCACAATTTGTAATTAAATATGAATTTATCATCATAACTAAAGTGATTAACGCTATCTTAATATAATGTAGTCCGTTGATAAATTCATCAAATTTACTCTGGAAGAATAATCTTAAAACAAGTATGTCAATGTGACTTTGAATCCTACGTAAAGCATACAGCGTTATTAACTTGTTATCAAAATCCTGTTAGCTAGTGGTCATGGCTCAGTAGTTGCACATTGGCTTAGCATTCGGAACGTTGTAGGTTCAATCCCATCGGCCGACAATCTTGACTCAGATTTATCCAAGGTTTTTCCTCAGTCACACCAGACAAATGCAGGAATTGTACCTTCAACTTAGGACCTGGTTGACACCTTTCCCCTCCTCTATCCCGGCCTGAGCCTTAGACCAAAATAAAAATTCGAAATCCTGCAGTAAAATGCAAAAGATGCCCTGCATTTACATCTAACGCCATCTATGCTGCAACTTCTTTACCTTCTCTGCAACCCAAATAACAGTATTGCAAAGCAGGTCCCAGCATATTCCAGGATAAACAATTTTATAAATTCTGGTCCCTAGTCGGGCGCCATGATCTTTGTATCGTTGAACTCGTCCTTTCCAACAATACGGTATAAGTTCGTGAACCGTTTTGCTTGTATAGTCCATTATTATTTTTGAGGAAGGATTGAATTTACTACCAGGTCTATCTCTCAGCATCTCGATCTGCAAGTGGCGTATTTAGGCTTACATACTCACACACAAATGACTAAAACTTATTCTAGGAAACTCAGCATGGTCTTTTATTGTGATATCATTATTGAACCATTAGGTCTTACAGGATTTTGCATCTCGATTACTGCCACGAAATCATTCTAATAAAAATTCAAGAACCATAGTACGTACGATTTGTGACCTAATAACTGAACCAGCACACAGTGACGAAGGTAACTGCTTTACATACGAACGGCGGTGTTCAATCAATATCAATCAATTAATTAATTAATTCTATATACGGTATAAGGTCAGCAATGTAATATATAAAGTAAATGGCAGGTTATGCTCCAAATGCGGACTATGTAGTGAATAATTTAAGGCAATTAATGGCAAACCGTAATAAAGACAAGGTATTGCCAACACTGAGCACACCAAATTCTTGCATGTGAACAAGGGTTACTGGGAGGGGATGGGTGAGAATGATGACTAAGTTCTTGGGGAGACTGCAGTGAATCTCATTAGAAAATTGGAATTAATTTTTGTTTTTCTCTAACGATAATCTGTGACAAAAGATCTGGTTACTTTCCCACAAACTAACTTCTTCCAATATGAGGGAGAGACTTTAGAGTAGTAAGGGACAGAATAAAAAAAAAACTTTAAAAGTTTAATGCGTATAAACTAAACTGCATGCGATGACGTTTATTCTGATAAGCAATCAATTTTCATGTTGAAATAAGACAGTTAATTAGAAGAAAAAGTAAATCATGTTAAAATCAGAAAATGATGTCGGTAATTCAAACTTTATATTCTACATAATTGATTAGCGTTCCCGGTAGGTTCCACTTTGAAACTGTAGGTTTCGTCCTTGAAACGTCGTCTAATGGAAGAGGATTGCAAACCCACTACTGGTTCACCTAGGTCAATTACTTTCCGGTTATATATCTAGGCCTACTTCCAGAGTCCAGGGAGAACAGAAATCATCATCAACATCATCAACATTATCTTCTGGAAACGAAATTATTTTGAACGTCGTCGTCCCTAAACTGGAGTTGTTCCAAAATAGCAAGCGAAGAAAACTGGCTCAAATCACTACTTATAGAACCAACAACAATACTATTATAGTTACACCAGACGGAAATTAAAGAAGTTCTACTTGCAAATATTACCGCTGCAGCGCTGCGGTCTCTATAGTGTGTACGCACGCCGAGTTTGTTAATCCTTTGAAAAGGTACGGGCGCCATTTGTAGACATCCGAATAGCGTTTACCCATAGTGTTCTGTGTCTATCAACCAAGAAGTGTGCCACATGTGACATACGGTCTGTAATCCGTTTGTTACAGGTGAGGACCACGAAACACACTGGATCCTTAACTTTGTGAGACGTGTGGAGTACACACTACGAGTATTACCATGGTACAGAGAAGATACCACCACTCTTTACCGAAGCACGCGAAAATCTACATAGTAATTCGCGGAGCGGTGAACCCGTTACTATAGAGAATATAGTAACCTTGGGTGAACCGTCTTTGGAAAATGAAAGACGGTGCATGCAGACATCTATCTCATAAAGACATTTGGCTGGGAACAATTTGACGATCACCCCTAGATCCCGGCCATATCGCCAAGTGATATGCAGGATTTTCTAAATGTGAAATCCATCCTTGGCGGTCGGATCGGCAGTTACACGACAGCGAAGTCAAAGCTATTATCACGTGGTGTGCATCGAAACCAGAATCCTTCTACAAAGAAGGGATACAAAATATGGTACTTTGCTACAAAAAAATATCTCAATGATGGTGGAAATTATATGTACATCAAATGGCAATAAATGAAAATCATACTTGTTTTCCCTTAAGACCCTGTCCGAACTTTTTGAATAACCTCGAATATTTCCTCTTGGAAGTAAATGCCTTTCTCTTTTGCTTTATAAAGGACAGCCATCAACAGCTTTGATTTGTATGATCACCATAGAAATTATTAGCGTCATAGATGAACATGTTTTGCTATCATGTATTTTATTGCTTGTTGCCATTTTTTCCAAGTCAAATATTAAATAATAAACAGAAATATATGGGGGAAGTTGTTGCAGATGTATAATTACTTTTTACTGCTCCGTCAACGACTTTTAAAATTTCACAACTTCTTGCAGGTCGAAAAAGAGGTGAAGGCGTAAAAAGGGAATTTTGGGGTGGAGGAAGAAACTTGTGCTTCTCTTAATTTGGGCTGCCAGCCGACTCAAAACGAATTGGACACGAGAGCTTGATCACCATGGAAACGTACCTCTACGAGAGGAGAGAAGAGAGACCTCAGCACAACGCGAGGCCATCCGGACGTGACCCGAATACACTGCGGACACAATCTTCTCGGCTATTTGAGATTTTACAGAGATTTGAAAATCGTTTGTAAAGAAAGAAGAAAAAAAACCACACAACAATGTTCTTTTTTAAAACAGAAACTCGAACTGCATTATTCACTGTGGAAAGAAAGGAAGACGTCACAGATCATTAGATTGTACAGTCAATTCAATCTTAAATGTCAAAACATATCTCCAGAAGTACAACAAAGAAAAATAAAAGTATTTTTATTTCTGTCGCATTTACGTTTTTAAAGAATTAAGATGAGCCTCAGTTTGAATCTCCTTATGTCAAAAATGTTAGAATGTTCTTGTGTGACATTGTAAAAATGTACTAAAACCTTCTATGTAAACTATTTTTATTAAATTTTATGTATTTTTATTAGATCCTGCTATGTAAAATTTTAATGGAACCTTCAATGTAAAATTTTTTTATAGAAACCTCCCCATGTAAAAGATTTTTATTAGAATCTTCTATGTATTATATTTTTATTGGCACCTTCCACGTAAAAGGTTTTTATATAAAAATCTTCTTATGTAAAAGGTTTTCATTAGCATTAGAATCTCCCTATGTAAAAGATTTTATTAAAATCTTCTTAATTTTATTAGAATATTCTTAAATAAAATATATTTATTGGAATCTTCTTATGTAAAAGATTTTTATTAGAATCTTCTTATGTAAAATATTTTTGTTAGAATCTTATGTAAAATATATTTATTAGAACCTTCTTATGTAAAATATATTTATTAGAACCTTCTTATGTAAAGATTTTTATTAGAATCTTGTATTTCAAAGATAAAACACTTATTTTACATTTTCTCCACATATTTCTCCTGAATTCGCTTAGTTTTGTGTTTCGAAAGTGTAAGTAACGTGTACAAGAAGTGTAATAAGTTTATCGTGTCTTTCTCAAACATGTCAGGTCAACCCACTCGTCACGGATCAAGTCGAAACTTGGGTGAACTCAAGTCGGATCGAAACTGAAGTTCCACATTTCGAATTTCGAATTTCTTTATTTCGTTTCTTGTAGGGCACGGTAATAGGAAAAAAAAAATCTACCTGGACAATCACAGAATTGTAAAGACTTAATAACAAACAAATAAAAAGTTACATAACGTGAAATCCATTATTTGTCTTCGACGTTTGAACGGAAAAGAAGCTTAAGATAGCTTCAGAAACGTAGAGATAGTTAGTTCTATTATTAACTTTAAAATTCATCCATACTTTCAAATATAACTCACAAGCATAAATTTGCAAAAAGAAAAAAGAAAAAAAAAAACAACAGGAATTAATTTGCTGGAAACCCCTACTGTAATTAATACGCACTGCTCAACGAAAAATAACAAAAGAAGGTAATACAAACATTTCCATATGTAATATTTTTCCTACCATAAACAAAACATACATGGTACTTTTTTTTAAAAGGCAAGAGAAGCTACATGTGTGTTTCTATGCAAGCGATCACAACCAGTAAGTATTGATTAATGTCAGGGCAATATAAACAGTCAGAGAAAGGGAGAGAAAAGAGAAAGAAAAAACTGCGTTTACGACAAAATTAAAAATATTCTCTCTCTCAAAACTGACTCACAATTTGAAGAACTTTGAAACAATGAAGTCCGCCATAACGGATATTCATATTTCTCAGCTAAAATAAACAATTTCAATATCTCAGGTACAACCGATGGTGTGTTACCATTACCTTCTATCGGACGACGATCATATCTTAAGGAAGGCAACTACAGTTCAAAGTGGGATTCGAACCACTGGAACTCTGTGATATGAAGTAAAAAAAAATAGTTTCAAAAAAATCCATTTTTAGCTGAGATAATTTGGCAACCCGCGAATTATGACGTCATAAGCTGTGCAGTGTTACTAGATTTTGAACGACTTTTTATTTTCTTCGGGTATCGAACCTTAGATCTCTTAATGGGAAAGTGATCATTACTTATGTACCGCGGACACTTTCTTTAATTATGCAAAGAAACAATTCAACTCTTGTTTTTACCAAAATGCACGAGCGTCAATTATGATTCTACAAGTGGCGTTTATGAAGTCACGCTAGGGGTCATGCAACCTTATAAAAATACCAAAGTAGTGTTTCTTAAGCAAGGAATAAATCAAATTTCATTCTCATTGACATTTCTTCTTCTGTGCTAATTAATAGTAAGAACAACGAAAAAACAGAAAATGAGGGAAGATTTACCGTGAAAAAGCTACAATTTACATTAATATTTCAAAAATTGCTACTAGAAGCTAATTATAGTGGAAAAAGTTTAAAAATGGAAGCACTAATTTTATATTTAAATAAGCGTCTGCAAAAACGGATGTCAGGGAGTCACGAAGTACTACTTTGAACAGAACATAGGTAGCTTCTAATCTATGGTCGTGTTTATACGCATGGCAAGACACATACCTTTTCCTCTAAGCTATTTGTTACATAGTACGTTTCTTATATCACGTGCGATTCCTCAGAAATCGGTATGACAAAAATTTAGCCAATTTTGTAGTAGAAGATGTTCTCTACGCATGAGTGGTAAGGCTGACTGCATTGTAATCGAGGGATGCCGAGTTCGATTAAAGGTGCAGATGACCAAACGGATCCGGGTTTTAGATATCCGGATCCTTTTGGACCCGGATCTGGCCACCTCTATTCTTAGGACGTCATCTTCATCCGATGGAAGATGGGAAACCACCATTAGTACACCCAGGGACCTGCGCGTCTGGACTTTTGAGAAGAACACACATCATCATATTTGTAATGGAAATATCCTCCTAAGAACCAAAGGATGGTTTAAATGCAGACGTAACAAACACAACAGTAAAATGAGCATAGTAAGGATCAGTCAGTCATATGTGTTTTTTTTAAGGTAGATTTCGAAGAAAAATATACCTATTGAGATCGATACGATATGAAAGTATATATATATATATATATTCATATATTAACACGCTAGCGGCCATAGTTTTGAAGATATTTGAACCAAATTTTTATATGTTGTTTCTAGGCTTAATAGCTAGGTTAAGTTCGTTAATGAGCAAAATCGGTCGCCATCTTGGATTCAAAATGGCCGCCGAACCCATTGTTGTATAGAATACACAGCCTAAAGGGCTGCAGCTAGAAATATCAAATTTGGTAACACTATACATTATCATTTGTATGTTACTAAAATATTACATGATGTATCCAAAGACGCCATCTTGGATCCAAAATGGCGGACCTAAAAAAACATTTTCCACACCGTTTGAGCTAGAGATGCGAAATTTCTCATAAAGATGCATTATGACGAGTAGTTTAGGGAAATATTGTAATATTTGGGAAAAGTCGCCATTTTGGATCCAAAATGACCGCCCAAAATCCCACTTTGCACACCGTTTGAGCTGGATAAATGACATTTTACTTGAAGTTGCACCATCACAAGTAGGTCACGACAATATAAGAAATAAAATACAGTATACACGATCGCTCTTATATAAGGCGAGATTTGAATTTTTGGAAACAAAAAAGAACTTCTAGATCTACCTCAGCCTGTAGGCCTACCGAAAGGGATTTTTCTATTTTAGACTTATAAATAACAATAATGTACCGGAGGTACATGAGCAGTACCTTTTTGAGGTACATAGGTTCATACCATTACATTTCATAGGCCTAATTGTATTTTATTTTAAGTTGTACATTGTTTTATCAATTGTATTTTTTTAACCAGGCTGAAGAAAAGGTTATATATAAGCCTTAGCCCTGGGAAATTAATATAAAGAAATAAATAATTTGAATGTAAGAATTTAAAGCTTTCCAGATTGATTAAACTTTTCAAGTAGGATGATAACACTTTGTAGAAGTTTTAAGGAATAACCTTTCTTCCTTATATATATATATATATATATATATATATATATATGCACCAATTTATCTAATTTATATCTTTATATCTTCATCCTTCCATATCTTCTTTCACTTTATAGTTCCAATGGTTGTATGTATATTGTTAATAACTTTAGAATCTCTTGGATATTTCTAGTTATTTTTAACTCAGAGTATGTAATATTACATTAAATATAATTTGATCCAGCTCAGTTGGCATTATATAAAGTTTTATCATCCATCACATAAAAATCAACAAAAGAAAGTATTGTAGCTATAATGTATCAATAATTGTCTACAAAGAAGGCTGAATGAAAAAAACATAATGGTAATGATAAATTGCCTAATATTAGAGCCGGTCGGGTGGTCGAGCGGTCTGCGGCGGTAGGCCATCGGCTCGAAGGTTCCGGGTTCGAGTCCCGGCAGGGGCATGTATTAGGCCATCGGATCGAAGATCCCGGGTTCGATTCCCGGAAGGGGTATGGGTGTGGATTTTATCAGCTAAAGGCGAATCGTGACGAGCCGAAGTCCAAAGTTACTGGGCTGGCTCATATAAAAATAAAATAAAGTTTCCCAAAGTTTACCCAATATTAGACTACATTGTGGTAGAAACAAATTTGTAAACTCAAAATACAACCTGCAAACACATATATAAACATAAACCCACCGACAACAGTTTCACGTTAATTATTTACAATAATATTGTTCCAACGCCGAGCTTTGATATGTAAGGAAACGCTTTGCTGTCAATTACTGGGCAATACAATTACTCCATTGTGTCGCGGGACAGTCTTGATCGAAAAACACCGACATCACGTGTCGAGTAGGGTGGTGGGGGAAGGTAACTCCATTCTTACACGTCATACACCATCAGTACCGTACCACTACCACGGTTTATTTTATTTTTTTCATTTTCCCAAAAATACTTTATCTGACGTATTGAATTTCACATTTACGTTTTCCGTATATTCACTACAGAGCCGACGGGCCCCTCCCTGCCCCAGCCTAGTTACGCCACTCAACAGTGGCCTTCAAACTTCCTCATTGCTCTGAAATTTTTTCACGGCGAAGCAAACTCATCGAAAGCGTAGTAAACAATATTCTTGAATGAAGCTTTTCAGGAAGTCACTTTTTCCAGCCAACACGTGGTAGGTAAAATACACATGAATTCGCGAAACATACGACCTAGTGCGTACATGTTCAGTCATCCAAGTTCGATTACCATACCTACGTTTTAAGGTGTTAGAATTTCTTGAAATTTTTAGTGCCTACTTTTGATGTTTCTAGTCCCTATTTTGACAATTTAGCGTCTATTTTTGAAAATTCTAGTACCTATTCTGAGTCTTTAATGCCTACTTTTAAAGTTTCTAGTGCCTATAGTTTTAGATTTTAGTGTCTATCGTCAAAGTTTTTAGCAACTAAACAAACATCCAGGCTCTAGTAAGAAGGAAATGTTACAGTCTTTTCTGCTTGTTTTGATTAAAACTTTTTACGCAAAAAATATTGGGACACCCAATTTTTGTTCTCTCTCTGCACGCGCATATATATGCACACTGTACACATAGGTGTGTCTGTGTGTGTGCATACACGGAGTATGTATACGCAATGATTCTCGGTACTGATTGCATGAAGTAGTACTCTTGATGAAGACTCTCGTGAATGTTGTTTTTTCTTGGAACTCGGCGCAACGCTCTTCGTAGAAAATGCTGATGATGGTTCTGTAGCAAATTCAGTTACTAGAATTTCGTCGGAAGCAAGAAATCTTCACGGTAGACGTGGCACAGAATGTGTGAGAGAGGAGGGAATGCTGGTGAAAAAAGGAACAGAGATAGAAGGAATGAAGAGAAAAAAGGTAGGGGTCCTGATGAATGGTAGGACTGAAAATGAGGTGGACTGCTTCTTACATGAAATGGAACCTCGGCACCACAGGGAATCCATTCTGTTGTGTACCTGCAGAGCTGAGTGTGAGTTCAAGGCTTTCGTTTTATGAGCGCTTCGGTAGACGATTTTCAAAGGACCTCGCAGGGAGGTTAGAACCGCTGTAGGGTAATAAGAGGATCCAGGCACGTAGCAAAAAGAAAAGAGGTTTCCATCCTGCGTTTAACCCCTGAGGGAAAGGGTCCGTCCACACACATACACACACATAACACCCCAAGTCTGGCTTGCCACACAATAACAAAACAAAAAAACTAAACGTGGGCCTGTATTTTCTTCCACCAAATCCTTCCAAATAAGAAAGAAAAAAAAATCCGGACATGCAAGCATGCTACTCATACGTCGGACCAGTCGACAAAAAACACACTTTCATTTTGCTTGGAGAAACCTCAACAACCTATTTGACTACAATCCAAGGACAAACCTCATTGAAAATTCAAAAGTTTCCAATAAAAACTGGAGCATGTGTTTCCAACCCGCCAATGCGATTGTTTTTCCCTTGTGTATATTGACGATTTGTTCCACAAATTGTTTTTTTCGGTGAACTTCCTTGCTGGACAGTATTCGCACATTCAAACTGGAAAAAGAAGTGACATCTCTTTTCAGACATTTCCCGCGTTTTTACTTAAATTGTTTACAATATGAACTTACCTGGAGGAAAATGTAACGAATTTACAATTGTAGTCAGATTTTAG
>JAGDQP010037668.1:0-18515 GCA_022664845.1 Lepisma saccharinum
CCTGTGAACACGTGCCACTCATTGAAGACACAAACAAATAGTAAAATTTGTGTACCACGCTGTCTAAGCAAATGTGTACTACAAGCATTATAATGTAAACGAGCAGTAAATGACACAAGCCATCGTAAACATCAAACAGACTACAACAGCAGTTCGATCGAGAACGGAAGATGGAGTTGACACAGCAGAAAGAGGGGCTTAGAGGACCACACCCAAAATGACCATATAAATATCCAGACATTATGCAACTAACATCACTCCTCGTCTGTTTAGTCGCCTCTCTCTATCCTATCCACTTACGACTAGCAACAGTTCGAAGCATTTTCCTGCATACACAGTTAGCAACGGGCTGGTATGCTTTCTTCCTCACCTGACACACACAGTTAAGAACGGGCTGGTATGTTTTCTTCCTCACCTGACACACGCAGTTAGCAACTGGCTGGTTTGTCCACCTAAAACACAAACCTGTACACTGTGGCGACGGACTGGTACATTCTTAGGCACATAGTTGCAACAGAGTGGTGTGTGTTTCTTTCTGCACACAGTTTGAAATGTGCTGGTGCAGAACTTCATCCTACTTCTCTGAGGCATAAACCCAAAGAAGAAGAAGGCCGTAAGTTTTATTGTAAACTCACTTATAACCCCGGTTCGGGACAGTCTTTGTATTAACGTATTTCGTACTTGAACATTTTTTATTAAAACTGGTCCTGGGAGGAAACACAATCGCGTGTATCCTTTTGTTCTACCTAAAGCATTTCAGATAACCACAGCAACATTGCTTGTTGAATGCGACCAGAGTTTGGATATAGTTTTTTCGAAGCATCTGTATTTTTTACGGCACCTTAATCCACCCAAAATATTAAGTGGTGGAATCCTGTTTTTGGACAGTGCTCAAAAAGTATTAGAAAAGTGCGCCGTGCTCAGAATAGTTCTGTGTACAAGAAGCGTGAAATCAAATATCAAGTACATATATAAGGACCAACTCTTGATCAACATTTTTCTTCTTTCGGCTTTAACAAGGACATTCTCAACGTCAGGCATGTTTCATGATGGCTTTTAGGGTTACAGTAGAGACTGAGTCGTAGACTTTAGAGGTAAAAGGTAATAAATGTCAACTACGAGGTCTGGTATTCGCACTGGAAATTTTGATAATGATTCCGATAGCGAAAGTGATCCGAGCATAGCCACAAATATGCTACAAATCCTTCATTTAGCCTGCCGCATCTAACAAAATTTTCGGGCAGAGTAACTGAGAACCAAGATAGATTTTTTATGTTGTACGAGCATATGGCAACGCTTCATATTAGGATGACAGTCGAAAACAAGCAAGTTTTGCACATGTGTCTCCAGCTCTAGATATGGTCTTTCAATTACGTTCACAAAACCTAATGACAGAACTCACTTATAAACAGCTAAAAGATAAGCTTAGATCGGCCTTAGTCGACCAAAGATTCCATATTACAAGGCTGAAATAGAAATTATTTTGGTTCAACAGCACAGATGAGCTCATAGATACCTATTTTATTAGAAAACTAAGGGTCATTCGTCATAATTTTTCCGAAGCGAGCGAGAAGGAAAAGGTACAGGCTTTTTATCTCTAGGTTTAAAAGCCAGTTCTCTAAAAAGCATAGCACTATACAGTGGTACGTGATTTACAGAACAAACTTCATTCTTTGGTAAAAATCAAACGACTTGCTGAAAAGGAGAGAATTCGTGGGATATTTGCAAGTTTTGCAAGTATTGATGGAACAAGGTCAACAGAACCCTTCCAAAACCAAATTCACAAATTCCTAATTTTCAAAATTTAACCCAACAAGTACCAAATTTACAACCTTCAAATAGTCAATATTTTAATTTCCAAAGCCATGTACCTGCCTTTAGTCTACAGCAAAACAACTAACATCCTCTGCTCCAAGCAATAAATACTCAAGTTCCCCATTATTCGGCATATTAGCTACTTCCTACGGGATAACCTGATTCTCAGAAACACGCAACAAGATCCTATTGCTTTCATAGATACAGTGTCTCCAAGCTAAACTATTAATAAATTAATTTGCAACTTAATGCGACCTCAAGACCTAATGGATCCTGACAAACCGAACAACTCTGGAAATCCTCAACCTCAACCTGTTCAAAAGAAACCAAACACCATGGACAACCTAACACATAAATTGGCTGAATTATCCTTAATGGTGGTCAAAAATAACACCAACCAGAAGGGTAACTACATAAAGAACATGAAGAACGATAATAAGAAATATAATAATAAGAAAAATTGAGGCTTTAAGGAAGGAAAACAAGTCCATAGGAAGAAGGATACGAATCAACAAAATAATAGTGGCTCATTTACTGTATGTGCTGTCTGATTCAAGCATGGTAATTCTCCCCATGTATGCTGGCACAAGGACAAAAGGAACCAAGATTCGGGAAACTAAATAGTGAGCCCGAGGCCCAAAGACCCAAATATCTGAGGGCAAGACCAGAAAGGAGAAGGCCAAACAGAAGACCCAAGGACCTGCCACCGCCCTTTCAAAGAAGGCTGAAAGCTAATCAGAAGACCCAAGAACCTGTTGCTGCTGAATCCGCAGCAAAAAATTATTCTAGTCAGATAGTAACTCCGGAAAGAAGAGAGACAGTTTTTTATGACACAGAAGAAAACAAATGTTTAAATCGTGTTAAAGTGAATAATAATTCAATTCCTATTATAATAGATATGGCATCTAGTATTTCCCTGTGGTCCAAATTTCAACTACCGAAGAAATGTAAGTTAACTCCTTTTGTACTGCACGTTAAAGGAATAGCTGGTAAATTGTTCAAACTAAATTACATAGCACTGATAAACTTCAAGATTGGCAATACTATGTGTTCTCATTACTTCAGGATCATTGAACAGGGTGATTATAATCCAATTTTGGCAGGATAATTTAAAAAGACTGGAAACGAAAATTGGCATGGATCAAAATATATTTTACTTTTATACGAAAGCAAAGAAACCACAATTTCTTTGCATAGAGAATGAAAAAAGCGACATTTTGCATACTGCTGTAAATATGATAGAACAACAGGCGTCAGCAGATGTCTACGTTACAGAATATATTTATCATACCTGGAAAATTATATATTTTCTTCCTGTTGAAGTCAATGAAACAGAAAAAAACAACAGTCAACATTCCTTTATGTTAAATTACTTCAAACATTGCGTGACAGACATGGTCTTGTAGATTTTTAATTGAAAATACCTGTTCATGAAACTACTAATTTAGTAATTAATCCTACATCTAGGAAAATCAAATTGTTCAAAAATTCAGCAATTGCGTACAACCACAAGAATATAGAGATTACTTTGACAATTTCAGAACAAAAAGAAAGCGACCCGACTATGTTTATAAAGATTGTACAAAGCAGGAAATTGAAGAGAGACTTAGGTACACTAAAAAATTTTCGACCTCTCACTCATTGACATAAATAAAGATCTATCAAAAAAATTGAAGACAAAGATTTCAAACCTTCTCTATAACTATCGAGACGTCATTGTTTATCTCCAAGTGACATTTCATACTTCAAAGGCTATGTGCACCGTATAAAGATCGATAAAGCAGCAACATTTCATAAGAGCTCTCTGCCACTGCTCCCTGGGATTAGGGCCAGCTCGATTCGCAACTGCAAGACCTTCTCAAAGCCGGAATTATTCATGAAACGTCTACAAGTGAGTACTCTTCACTTCTGTTGTTGGTAAAGAAGCCTAATTCTAAGGAATTCCGTTTGGTACTGAATTTACAGGAATGTAATACATTTACCAATTATTTTTCTATACCATTTCAAAATGCAGATGTGCTTTCTAGCATACGTGGTAAAACTCTAATCAGCACCATAGCTATATCTGCATCATACCATCAAATTAAATTGCATCATAGCTTATGGAAGTACATGACTTTTGAAGTTGCACATACTAGAAAGATCTTTCAGTTCCAAAGATGTGTGATGGACCATATCTCATCAGCACTGGGTCTGTCCATAGTCACTAGAAAATCGTTACAAGTACTACCAAATACAGTACTTGTTTTGCAGATGATTTGGTGCTTAGTGATTAGACAGTTGAACTACAATTAGAACATTTAGAACTACTTTCCAAATGATTACGAAAGCATTATTTTCGCACGGCACCACGCAAGGGCCACTTATTGTTTCAGAGCTAGACGTCTTGGTCTTCCGTATATCTGGTTCTCACATAGCTATTTCACATAAAATAGCACGAAAAATAAACAATTTTGAAGGCCCAAGCAATAAACGTCAACTGAAGATTTTTCTCGGGGTTTGCTCGTATATTCGCAGTCATGTTGGACAATACACCTCGAAAATTGAACCCTTTAGGTTGAACTCCTATTAGGTAAAGGTAACATGTTCAGATGGACAGACGAATTAGACCACCTCTTTGAAAAATTAAAAGAGGATATTTTGAATGCACCATCATTAAGCCATTTTGATGAGAACTTGGAAACACGTGTCTAGAGTGACGCTTCTACGGTCTCGACAGGAGGAATTATGACAAGCTACAACCCAGAAACACAAGAAGAAAAAAGTTGTTGCCTACTGTAGTAGGAGGCTTTCTAAAAGTGAACAAAGGGTGAGCACCTGGATGAAGGAAATGGTACCAATTATCTCCGTAGTGCGCTGTTTTAGGTACTCTCCTCAACCACTCCTTCGTCCTCTACTCTGACAGCAAATGTGTAGCGAATCTACAAAACCAGGCAGATCGCGAAGGAAAATATACGAGGTACCACCTATTTTTAACGGACTACAACTTCACTATTAGACATAAAAAGGGCATACAACAACTTGCCGACTTTTTCTCCAGATTAGAAAAACAATGAGAAGTTGAAAAACCGTAATACTACAATCAAGAAGAAAAGGAACACATAGAAAATGTCGCTAATCGTCAAAAGATAACAGACTTCGTCAAGAATTAAGAAGAAGATCTAGTTTTCCGTAGCAATACGTTAGAAGACAATGTTTTGTATACCTAAAACATGTTACTAGCGGAAACTTTAAAAACGCACAGAGAGCTGACCCATTCTTTTCCTACATAATAAATGCGCTAATGAGGTTCGACACAGTAAAACCTTCAGCAATGGAGGCAGCGAAATTATATTGCTTAAAGCAGTACATTCTGTACAGGAAACAAAAGGATCCTCGTTATGGAGAGATTTTTCTTTTTTGTATCCCCGATTCGATCCGAGACCATTGGTTTGATAACATCCACTCTTATCCGACAAGTGGACACATGGGATTTAACAAAGTCTACAAATTATGTTTACAGAAATACTATCTACCAAATATGAAATCTTTTTAGAATATAAGATCAAGATGTGTAAACTCTGCCAGTCTTTAAAATGCTACCTACTATCATGGGCAGAACTTTTACATCATCCAATACGTAAGTTTGGTGAACAATTTGTCTTTGATACTTTAGAACGAATTCCAGTAGGTAACTTGAGGTAATTTGTATATTTAGCTATAAAATGTTCTACTCGCTATATGCTTGCCAAAATAGTAGACACCATATAAACAGACACAGTGACTAAATTTATTCAGGACGAGATCATTATACGCTTTGGATCACCAAAGAGAATAATTATAGATTCGCATCTTGCACATACGAGCCATGCGATGAGAAATCCAGCACAGAAATATGATATTGAAATCAAATTTAGCCCTGCATAAAACCATTGTCGCTCAGGGTCCCCAGAGGTCTCAATTATGTATTTGCAACAAGTCCTCAAGTTTTATGTTCAAGAGGACATACACAACTGACCTGAGAAATAACCACAATCCGTATTTGCTAATAATACTTCGACGCAAACAAATTTAAAGGAATCACCACACTTCTTGATGATGAGACACGTTCCTCGCTCTTTGGCAGATTGTGAGATGGACGTAACCCCATATACTCAGATACCTAACACTCGCCAAATGGCAGCCAAAAATGCTCACAGACACCATATAAACAGAAAACATTTTTTGAAACTAAACACATACAAAAAGAGTTTTCTTAAGGGGACGACATACTTGTTTGCTCACCGAAACGCCAGTAAGGTCTCGGAGAAAATGGGTGCAAGAAGTACATTGCACCTTGAAAGGTACTGCAAAAGATAAAATCAAATTTGTACCGGGTTTGATTCCCCGCAGGTTACAGGCAACCAGAACAAATTATTTCCGTCAACCACATAAAGCATACCATTCTGAAAAGCAACAATAAAATTTCAACAAAGGAACAGATGTTAGCTACTACATCTTTTATTTTTTTTAAACTCAGCAAATGCATCTCTGCTAGTGAAAAGTAACATTGCTTCAACGAGTAGCTAGTATCCCCTTTATTCACAGGATGATGACACCAGAAAATATCTGCACCATCTACCGACTTTCTACAGTACTTCATACGAGCAAAACTTTTCACACGATGTGATACGTAACGGAAGATAATTTTCTCAACAGAAAGAAAATGAGAAAAGAGTTTACTGTCCCAGTTAATTAAAACTGATACAGATATTTTGATATCAATATTTGATTATGTCAAGAACAACAAATGTTTATGCTCTGTAAAATACAAGACCAGGCAAAACACAGAATACAGATTGTCTATACGACCTAATCTTCAGAAATTCTACCTACAATTGTCAAATTAAGCCACGATTGTCTTCATGGCAAGAATTTTACTTGTATACGTCCGCCGGCGTTCATCTAACGACCAGACGGGAATTCAAAATTTTGCACGTGCATAATCAATTCACAATCAAGAATGATCAAAGTTCTTTAAATACATACTTTTTTAAGTATCAGGAATTTGATAATATTATTAGAAAAAATCTTAATCTACCGACCAGGCAAACTAGTGAGTTAGGTATTTTACTTTACCTGAGAATTTATCTTTAAATTTTAAGCTCAGTTTACAAACTCTACAAAAATCTGACTTCTTTACAAATCCTCATGGATGAATTACCTAGCAAGTTTCAGACCTTCAACTACATACAATAATTCCTTGGTCAACTATTGCATTAATCATTCTTATATTGATCGTTTTGTGAGTATAAAAAATATTTTGTGTTTTGTATATCATCTTATGAATAAGCCGCAAGTCTGAAAAAACTATCATTCCAGAAATGGTCATTCTAGAGAATAATAGTAATCCCCGCGTTAGCCATTCTCCTTACAGTTTTATTTGTATATGTACTCTAGCAAATTAATAATACTTTCATGTCGAATAGTGACCATTTCACGAACAATGACTTCGCACTTGATAAGATCATACACATTAACAGTGAGACCATACATTACACCCCTAACATTGAATATTCATTCTCAACAGAAATACAATTGGTCGCAAATACGGACAGTGCATTGTCACCACAGACTATTAGAGCGTCCTTGTATATAAATATTATGTCAGTGCAAACAAATGCGCTTCACTCTCTTCAGAAAAAGTCATAGTTTAAACCGATTCTTCTTGCTCCAGTGAAATTGTGCGCTATTTGTACCACATTGAAAGGAGATGTCACCACTGCCTAATAGTGTTTTAACCTGGAAGGAAGTGCAGTGATCATATTTTACATTATTGCAAGCCCCAGTGTTTACAGTGTTTTTGTTATACCTATTTTTAAAAAAGTTAAATATTTAGTGAAAATATCAGTGCACAGTGATGTGTGTGAATGTCTTCAATGTGTGAATAAAAACGAAAAAGTAGTTTCCCAAAGTATAATTTTGTCTCTCTATTTTTTCAAGAGAGGGCATATAACGATCCGCGTGCCTGTGAACACGTGCCACTCATTGAAGACACAAACAAATAGTAAAATGTGTGTACCACGCTGTCTAAGAAAATGTGTACTACAAGCATCATAATGTAAACGAGTAGTAAATGACACAAGCCATCGTAAACATCAAACAGACTACAACAGCAGTTCGATCGAGAACGGAAGATGGAGTTGGAGTCACAGCTAGATGGAGTTGACACAGCAGAAAGAGGGACTTAGAGGACCACACCCAAAATGACCATATAAATATCCAGACATCTATGCAACTAACATCACTCCTCGTCTGTTTAGTCGCCTCTCTCTATCATATCCACTTACGACTAGCAACAGTTCGAAGCATTTTCCTGCATACACAGTTAGCAACGGGCCGGTATGCTTTCTTCCTCACCTGACACACACAGTTAGCAACTGGCTAGTGTGCTCACCTAATACACGTACCTGGACACAGTTGCGACGGACTGTTACATACCTGGGCACACAGTTGCAACGGACTGATGTCTATGCTTTTCTCTCTAGAACACAAACCTGCACACAGTTGCGACGGACTGGTACATTCCTGGGCACACAGTTGCAACGGACTGGTGTCTATTTCTTTCTGCACACACTTTGCAACTTCACTCTACTTCTCTGAGGCATGAACCCAAAGAAGAAGAAGACCATAAGTTTTACTGTAAACTCGCTTATAACCCCGGTTCGGGACGGTCTTTGTATTAACGTATTTCGTTTTTGTACATTTTTAGTAAAACTGGTTCTGGGAGAAAACACAATCGCGTGTATTGTTTGGTTCTACCTATATGTATATCAGATAACCACAGGAACATTACGATATAAGTAGCAGGAGAACGAATTCCAGGAAAATATGAATGAGATAAATTTACGAATGCCACTGGTTATTCGATTTCATTGGGTAGCACATCCGAGGAAGATATTTCAGAAAGTGTTACTGCACTAGTACAGTCCTCAAGTACAGCTAAACATTAAAATGTTTTTCATATTAGTTTTTCAAAAGTAAAATCACACCTTCGAATAATAGTGGGCACAGCGTCTTTTTGTATTAGTTTCTCTGTGACAAGTTCCTCTTTAAAAATATGTAAATTGCTTAAAAATATTTAAAAAATCTCAATATTATGAAAATATTTGTTTTTCTACATAAGTATTGTAAATTCGAAAAAAGTTAATAGGATGCATCATCACTTTCCATGTACGTTTCCTTACATTCTTATTTTCAGCTACAGATCCGATAGCACAATCATATTTTTGCGGATTATTAATATTATAAAAACGCTGAGGACATATTAAGAGTAAGTTTTCGCATTCCAAATTTTCAGTCGCTTTAAGAATACACAATCCATGAAGCACATTATTTACATAGTGACATGAATCCACACTGTCAAGAATTACACTTAACAGGGATTCACTGCTGCACATAGCAGTAGATACCTCTGCATTTTTTTATCACAGCGTCTCCATAGCTAAACTTGAATATGTATCATTACCGTTTAAATAGTATACCACTTGGAAACTTAACGTGGATGCACGGCGGGATATAGCGGGAGACGGCATTTCTTTTTCCGTCAAGGATAATACAGGAACTTTGGTTTGAGCGACAATAGGCTCTTTAAAATATGCATAGTAGATGCGGTAGGAGGCATAAATATGTCAACGAAATGGGCTAAGAGAATATCACTAACGTTCTCTATCATAGTTGAAACACAACTTAGTTGAAAAATATTTTTAATTTAAGGAAAAAGTAATGTTTAAATTGTAAGTCCTTGCTTGCTACGCCTTGTGACTTACTTTTAACCTTTGAATATAAATCCTGTTTTGTTTGAACATGGTTAAAAAACATTCGTAAATTTTACTACTCAAGTTTTATTCTTTTGGTAATAGGGTCGATATTATTATTTTTTGAATCTGAAAATGTGCTTGTTTATAGAATTTTATAGACAGCAAGATTATGTTTTTGGAATACTTTACTGAATAAATTCATATAGAAATGTATGTATATAACTTCCTTTCAGTATACGTGAGTTACAAATAAGACGTCATGAGGAATAAATTATACTTATGTGAGGAAATTGTTTTATTGATGTTACGACTATACAACTTAAAAGAATAACAAAGCAACGAACAGATGTAACATTGTGCATATAAACTTAAAAAGGTTATTAGGAGGATAAATGAAAATGTCATTAATGACACTTGTAACATCAGTAAGTAGTTTTAGACTGTAAAATTGTAAAAATAGTTTCATAACACTGTCATAATAAAATTATCATGAAACTATTTTTTACATTGTTTATAATCTAAAATTGACGTTACAAATTACAAAGATCACCAAAGTAAACTTCTAAACGGTCGCTCAAAAATAACGTAGTTACAAATTCTTCGTAAACATTGCGAATGGACGTTCAAAATCAGCACAACACAAGCGACAGACACGATTTTCAATCCAGAACTGGTCTCTGCAGTAGGAGTTAGGAAGGTATTGAAGAAGAAGGCGTCCGCGAATGAGCAGTTTGGTAGATACTGGAATATTGGTCATGCTATTTCGTAAAATGTACGGTTTTGTGATCTTTTAACACTTTTACGAAAGGTGATTATTTTTTTCTCACATTTTGGTAAATGTAATTCATAATTGAACACTGAGTTTTTACTTTTATGAAAATCTGTTTTGTATTTACTTTAGAAACTTCGTTTTTAGATTTCTAAAAAAGAAAAGGTTTCCCTGAATATAAATCTCATCTAAACTTTACAAAATGTAAACATCGTTTGCAAGTTGTAAGAAAACATCTTTATACTTTAAAATGAATTCTTATAACTTTAGTTTACACTTTATAGTTTTAATTTAAACAAAGTAAATTTTCCCTTACAACTTTACAAAACCGATTTTTGTTTTCTCGTGATATACAAAAGAAAATTTCGTTCACAACTTTGTGACAAAAAAGTTTGTTTTGCTTTTAAAATTTATCCTTTATAACTAACTTTTCAATTTACAGTTTATAAGTTGTAATAAGTAACTTCTCATTAACAAGTTTTTAAGAAACGTTTATCCTAATTTTTAAATTTTATAGTTATCAATTAAATTTTTTAATTTCTACTATATAATTTAAGAAACATTGCTTTTTTAGATTTCTAAAACGAAAAGTTTTGTTAAATAAAATCTTATCCTAGCTTTAAAAAAATTTAAAGATCGTTTGGATCTTGTAAGAAAAAGTTATTCATACATTAAAATGTTTTGTTATAACTGTAGTTTACACCTTCAAGTATTAATTTAAACAAAGTATTTACTTACAACTTTTCGAAAAACGTCTGTTTTTGTTTTCTCGTGATATAGAAAAGAAAATATAGTTCACAACTTTGTACGAAAAATGTTTGTTTTATTTTAAAAATTGTTCCCTTATAACTTAACTTTCCAATTTACAGTTTTAAGTTGTACAAAGTAAAATCTCATTAACAAGTTTTAGCAAAAGTTTATCCAACTTTTAAACTTTGTAGTTATTAATTCAATTATTTGATTTCTACTTTATAACTTCATCAAAGTAAAAATTTGCTCGCAACTTTATAAGAAAAAGCTGGTTGTACTTTTAAAAATGTTTTTACTTTTAACGTAAGTTTTTTAGTTTATAGTTTGTAATTTACACAAAGTAAATTGTCACTCGGCGCTTTCATCTTTAACAAGGTTAAATCTATTTTCAGCTTTGCAATAATGAATGTAACTTTAAAAAAATTGTTTTCACTGTTTTCTTTCATTGATTTTAGAAAACTGTTCAGTGCTTACCTAATGTGTCTTACTTTAATACATTAAGAAATGTTAACCTTTGTAATTTGTTGATGTCCGAAATCTCTTCATTTTTTCATTTTCAACATTTGTCATTACTAAGCTTAGCTTTTTATGCAATGCCTCCAAGCATTTAATTTGTCTTTCCGTTTTTTCATATCGTGCACCATTCTATCGTTTGTATGCTCAGTGGAGTAAATACCCAAATGCTGACCTTGACAGCGGCCCGGCGAACGAGTAGTCGGGAAATGGGGATCGTCGGCCGTCGGGTTGTTTTCCGGGCC
The DNA here is from genome assembly GCA_022664845.1 of Lepisma saccharinum. NCBI lineage: Eukaryota > Metazoa > Arthropoda > Insecta > Zygentoma > Lepismatidae > Lepisma > Lepisma saccharinum. The sequence goes on from JAGDQP010037668.1 coordinate 11,871, forward strand.
GCCGTCGGTGTTGTCGTGTCATCTTCTTGGCCGCCGGCGATGTGGGCATAGAGGCGTTATCTCGCCTAAAACCCGCCGCCGACTTCGGCTTCTCGTCGGGATTTTTCAAAACCCGACGTCGAGCCGCTCGTTGGCTCGCTCGTCGGCCGACCTTCGCCGACCAAATGCCGACGTCGGGCCGACGTTCCTGTCTTGCTGGCTAGGAGTATAATAGTATTTTAAACACTCATGTTAGGGATGAAATGTGACACCAAAAGTAAACACTTTATGAAAAGCTGAATCGTACTCTCCTTATATCTCGTGTGAATGAAGTCAAAGAAGAGGAAACAGAGAAAAGAACTAAGTCTAACGTTGAAGAAAAATCGCTGGAAGAAGAAGAAGAAGACTAGGAAGACAAAGAAGTGTAATATCTATGGTTTACTTGATGCTACATTGCTTCTGGGAAGGTTTTCTTTTTTCTATTGGATAGACTACGATTCCGAAAAAAGATTGAAGAGAACAGGTAAAAGAAGATGAATGTCCAAAAGTCACATTTCTGAGAAAACACGAATTTTAATTTGAAAGACTTATAAACCAGGTTGAATTAACACAGCATTACAAACATAAGGAAAAAAGTTTGTGCCCAACTTTAAAGCTAGAATACACAGTACGTTTACATGAAATATTTACTACCCGGAATATATATGATATTAAGAAATAAAATAAAATGTGTGGTAAGATCGGTAAAAACTAAAAAAAAATAAAAAAAATATGAATGTCCATATGCTACTGCAGAAAAAAGATGAATGTCCATAAAACGTGTTGATTTCCGTGCATTAAGACTCTGATTGTGCTAGTATGATAACTTTCATTGTGTTGAATCACGAAAATCAACACAGTTTGTTGTGATGATTTAACACAGGAAAAAAGTGGTGGTCGCCCTGGGAGTCTGGGACACCGAAAAATGTTGAATTAACACAGCCACTTTTGCACTGTAGTCCCTGCTTAAAGATTCAGAAACTAAAAAAATGCAGAGCGAAAATTCTGGTACTACAGCACTGGTTGTAAGTAGGCGAACAGAGTACTTCATGGTAACATATTTACGAAGTTCTAAAAGAGCATTTACAGATTGTATAATGCCTTCGGAGAAGATTTTTGTCACTTTAAACAAAAACTCCTTCATTTCTGAAACTGCTTCTATTTGTGTTTTTTGCATAGTTCCGAAACCATGCCTATTTCTACAGCACGGAACTGCACAATACATGCCCGGCATATTATTTTGCTCTGTCTCTTTAAAATGATAATTTCCCTCTACTTTACTCAACAACACACAAGATGTATGTCTATTATATACTCTAAAGAGAAAATATTTTAAATATATTTATTTAGTTAAAGTGTGGACGTAGTTTTGTGTACGTAACAGCGTCCATTTGATTTCCACTGTGCTTCGCGTGTCCTAGACTTTGTTCCTGCTACAGGACGTTTTTCCGGAAATAGCCGAGGCGGATAACTGAAGTAGTCGTTGCTATCCCCTGGCTGTGACGTACAAACGAGCACCATGAACGTACTCAGCAGATGACAGGTAAAACGGCGCAGCAAATGGTACCAACTCAGTGCTCTACGTAGATGAGTTTGTACTGTGCAGCTGAATAACATGATGTAGCCACAATCACTTAAAAAAATTCTATAATATGCACTGCTCCACAAATTAACCGGTTTCATTAAATGACACATTCAGGCAAAGTTCGCAGCGAGCGCATGTACGAAAAACGAACCTAATAAAATAAAAAATGTCATCAATATAGCGATATCCACCTACCTTCTGATCATATGTTGAAGACGTCATCAATATAGCGAAATAATGCCGTATACTGATCATATGTTAAAGATGTCATCAATATAACGAAATCCTACGGTTGTTCATATAATAAAACTATTATCTCGTAAAGGAAATTTAAAAAAAATCTAAAATCCTGGACAGAATTCGTGTGTACACAGATAAGTCCAAAGGTAACAATCAATCCTAATAAAATTCCAAACGTTAAAACACTGCAAAAATAGCTGTGTTAATTTAACACAATGTGGTGTGCACATTTTTTTCTCCCAGTACCGAAATCAACACCGTGTGTTGTGTTGATTTAACACACAAAAGTGGTAGTCACGCTGGGACACCGCATTGTGTTGAATTAACACAGCTATTTTTTACTGTGCAGCATCTATGCTGTCAACCAAAACTTAAGAGTTAAAAAGTTAAAGTAAATATCAAATTATTCTAAAAATTATCTTTACTATTTCATTATTCATCAGATACGTAACTACATATATATAATTTTAATATAAAAATCTATTTACGGTACCTTTAATTCCAGTCTCCTTTTTTAAGAGGATATACACAATGTATTTTAGTCTATTTAAAAGGAATCTTAAAAACTTCGCTTTTTCAAAGGAAAATAAATCTAAAAAAATTTCCTTTGAGTACATTTATTACTCCTTTACCTCCGTCATAAATCCTATCTAAGTCATAAGTAATTTTACGACCTTTCCTCAGCTATCATATTAATATTCGTCTGAAAGTAAAATGCTTCTAAAAGACTGAAAACGCCCATAATTCATCCTAAAATGTTAAAAAAAATCCCCAAATTTAGGACTACAGGTCTGACGTACCTTCGTACTCGTGAAAACCTTAGAAAACTAAAAATGGTCGAGCGTGGTTCATCCCACCTCACTTCATACCGTAGGTGAAGAAAATATGAAGCTCTCCGTTCGCAGCGCATGCTTATGTTCGAGTGAAGCCCGGTCACCGAAAGGGAGTTATGAGAGAAGGTTCCGTTCGATACCTTCTCAATCCTCTACCTAATCCATCCTGATCTGGGCCAAAGATGCCAAAGTCCATTCCTTTAAAATAAAAGAAAGTTTCTCAGTCCACAGATCTTCCCCAAATTTAAGAAACACTTTTTACCGTGTAAGAATTCATGGCGTATGCTTACTGATGTGCTGATGTCAATTACAGAGACACAATATCCATCCGCTATAGTATTCAAGAGTTATCATGAATTTCCATGGACTTTCATCCAAATACCCGGTTACCACAAGGATAAAATCTAAGTTTTCTATTATTATTTCCTTGAGTTTCAACAGTGTTTTTTCAAGGGTGATCAAAACCTGAGATCTTACACAAAAAGTACGATAAATACATAAAAAATTCACAGTTCATTATAGTTCCCAAACCGAATCAAGTTTAAAACTCGACGGCCGGGTTACCTACGTTGGAATGAGGTCTGCTCACAGAAAGTTAACCTTAAGAAATGTCCTGGTTAATACCTTCTTCACCTTCTACCTAACTCATCCAGGTTTGAGCCAAAGATGCCAAAAGGAAATTATTTTTTAAACAAAATCTCTCTGTACAGATAGGATTTTCCTCCTCCAAATTAAAAAACAACACATTTTTTACCATATAAGAATTCATGGGGGTCAGTCACAGACTTCTAATTGGTAATGGGTAGGCACATGGTTCGAACTCCCTCACCGACTATCCTGACTGAGGTTTTTCAAGCTTTTCCCTAGCTTCACCATGCGATTGGAGGCATAATAATAATAATACATTACAAATCTGAATCGAGTCACCGGATCAGTCGCAGCCTTCTAATCAGCAATGGGTAGTCATTTGGTTCGAACTCCTTCACTGATAATCTTGGCTGAGGTTTTCCAAGCTTTCCCCTAGTTTCACCATGCGAATGTCGGCATAATAATACATTACAAAACTGAATCGAGTCACCGGGTCAGTCGCATGGTTAGGCACATGGTTTGAACTAGCTCTCTGATCATCCTACCTGAGATTTTTCAAGGTTTCCTTAATTTCACCAGGCAAATGGCAACATAATAATACTACATTACAAAGCTGAATCGGTTTATTCACGTTAAGTTTTAGACTGGGACACCGAGTCTATGCTCAAGAGGCGGTGTTTAAAAAATGTAAACCCAAGTTTTCCATTCTTTCCTAGAGTTTAAACAGTGCTTTTCCCTCATGGATGATTAAAGTCGGAGCTCTTACACCAAAAGCATGATAAATATAACGCTAAAAATTCATAATTCATTATAGTTCCCTGATCGAGGCAAGTTTAAGACAGGGTCGCCCGGTTATTTATGTTCTATGAGGCCCGATCAGCGAAAGTGACCCTTAAGAAAGGTCCTGGTCGATACCTTCCTGATCCTCTATCTAAGCAAACCCAGCCTGAGGTGTTTACAATAGTCTTTTAGAAAGAAAAAAGGAGTGTTCGTTCACCTTCAAACACAACGTTAAGAAATAATTAAAATGTTGCTTTGCTCTGTGGCATTCCTAGTCTATCACCTCATCCGGTCAGAAACTTGACCCGATTCACCCGGTGATCCATTTTTACCTTTCTCCAAGGTTTTTCCTATCACACCAGGCAAGTGCATAGATGGTACCTTTAACTTAGGCCCTGGCCAGTACTTTCCCAACCTCAACTATAGAAAGCTAAAACACTATAAACAAAATTCAAATTCTTCATGAATGTGATAAATGCAATATATAAATTAATCAATTTCAAAATAATAAAACAAAAAATTACCACATATAATATAAAAAATATCAACGATAAAAAACACACACGCGTTGTTTCAATTACTATACAACCAACCAGTTCAACGACTTACAATCAATGAAAATATTTACAATAGTCTTTCATTTATACTAATTTCCAAATTGAACTTTCACACGACCTCAGATCACAGTCTCGAAACTTGTAGTATTTACTCAACTTCAAGTGTTGACAGTTCACTGTTATCCTCTAAGAAAGAATAGGAAGACCAGCACTTTGCTTTCACTGTTGAAACAGTACACTGTATGTTTATATTACATACATTTCCTATACATATTAGAGATTAAGAAATCAACACTACTTCCTTATCTCAGATAACTGACTTCGAAACCGTTTTGTATACATGTTAATCGTCACGTAGGTACAGAGATAAAATTATCCAGGCACAACTAGAAGATTATTTCGCGTGAGTTCGTTATACGAATTTCAACCACTACAAAAAAAGTTTCGTTTACACTTCTATCAAGCTGTTCCAACGGATAACAGATAGCAGTCGTTCAGTCTTCATTAAGACAGAATGCTGCGAACTTCTTCCTCTTCAACACTTAGCAACTTCCACAGAAATCACTCTTATGAATAAGAATTAAATATTATTTATATTTGTAAAAGAAAGAAACATATTTCGCCGTCGGATTTAAATTCTGTTTCAATCAGTGGTGCGTTTCTAAAAAATAAAGTGGCCTGGCGGCGGACGCATGTAGGGGGCTCCTCCGCTATTAGATTTTTTTTTGCAAACGCAAATTTCACACCCACACATACTTCGTCCCCCCTCCCCCCGAAGGCGATAGACACCCGGATCCCGAAACCAACTTGTATATACCCCAAAACTAACTTCCTGGCGGCCTAGTTACCAACTTTTACTAAAATCAGCTTATGAGTGGGGGCTTAACACACCTGTTAAGCATAAATAATAAAAAAGACCAGGAAAGGGTGGGGAGGGAATTTGAGAAACTTATTTTGTATTTGAGGGTTAATATATTTCAAAAGTGGAATTCTGGGATGCTACTTCTTTATGAACATCTTTCAAATGCAAATAACACATAATTAATCACAGTGGTGGCTAATCCACTACTGATTTTTAAAATTGCAAAATAATTCCCTTCTCCAGGGCGCAAAGGAAATGCGTGTCCATTGTTGCGTAAAAGGAGAGAAAGAAAAGTAAGAAAAGAAAATATAATTAATAACAAATGTACCTTTTCACCTCATATATTGATATTTTATCGAAATTTTTAAACAATTCCCTTTCTTGCGCATTCAGTTTTATTAAACGAGGTATTGTTTTCTTTTTGGCATTGTTATAGTCAGCAGGAAATTTCTAAGAAATTCAGCCAGGGGATCAAGTAACTGAAGTAAGAGGGAAATGGAAACAAAGAGTATTACCAAGTACCAATAACAAACAACTGAGCAGCAGAACGCTTTGTTCCTGTCCCAGTGAAAAAGTTGTTTCGTTCAATAGGGAGGTAGTTCAATTGTGAACTTAATTAAACCCATGTTATATGTATTCAATGTTTTATATTTTATTACGTTGCGTCTTCTTACTTAGGAGGTCGCCTCTTTACGTTCGATGCGGACAACTCCTGGTGTACTGTGGACATTCAGAACACGTACATCATAATCATGGACGTAATTTGGAATGTCCTGGGTTCAAACAGACTGGTCGGCTATCCTGGCTGAGGTTTTCCGCGGTTTCCTGTCTCGCCTGGCGAATGGTTAATCATTAACATGTTTTTGTTTTTACTACGAGGAATGTCTCGTGAGAAAAGGAGAGATACGTTTGCTACAGTGTAAAGATGTATGCCCAACTTAATTGCTCTTTTCGTCAATGCAATCCTTGCCGTCCTCGGTCTACCAGTGATCTGTTTATTGTTTAAATGTGAAAGCAATATACACTCAAAATGGCGGGGCGTTTAGTGACAAGCAAGTAACGTTACTCCTGTTATTGGATTATAGAATATCCAACCAAGGCTTCAACTTCATCCTTAAAACCTACTACGTTACCACAAAATTGCAAGTTTAGCTTACATTTCGATCAGAAAATGACCGAATT
>JAGDQP010037669.1:0-18514 GCA_022664845.1 Lepisma saccharinum
TGTAGTTCATACCCTTTCCACTAGAGATAAACGGAAACCTCATTTAGTAATCTTTCTCTACGTTACGGTTGTATTCCATGTTCTTGCATTATTCACAAAACGCTTGAATACAAAATTGATAAGTCCGCTAGTGTCGGAAGTGGTAAGCTGTAAATATATTAACACAATTAACATTGTGTTTACTGGATTTCCGAGGGCCGATTCCGATTTAGGTTGGTTAAATTCAATGCATTTCATAATCTTTTGACACTGGTCTACCGATTTCTTGTTCATATTACGCCTTTCTTTCTTTCCTAAAACATAATGAATCGGTAGTAAGTGGTGGAGTGAAAGTATTTATGTTAATTTGGTATATTTCCATATTGGGAGGAACTGCTGGAAACTTAAAGTTAAGAGGCTATCATTTTGGTCCTCACCACGTGAGAATTCAGCTGATTTCTTTGACGTTTTACTTGTAGAGCTCTTGCTTACTTTCGTAAACCTTAATACTTTCTTTCTTTTTCTCTCTTTTATTACAGTGTGGGTTACGCACAAACATATATTGAATCCAAAGCAACCAAAAAATGAACCAACACCATATGTAATTGTGACTGTCATGGTGGACGAGATTGAATACAATGCGAATGCCAAACGATTCGTAAGTATGTGTGAACATAATATACCGATAGAAAAAGGCCATTTTAAGATTGAATTACGAAAGTAGTCCTTATCACGTGACTGCTGATACGTTTGGTTCACACCCATATATAGAAAAAAAGAATTCTTACATGGTAGATTCTTGAAAGAGGTGTACAATAACTTCACAAGCACAATAGAAAAGCTGTACGTTTCGCAAAAGCGTTTTCAACTGGTACGAGAGAAAATGGACGGAGCGCACAGGTGCGAGACTGGTGTTAAGGAAACGCCATATTGTCAACTGAAGCTGGATGATATTGTGACCAGGTTATGAAGGCGGGAATATGATTAGATGGGTCGGAGATAACACCAAATGGAGAAGAAAGTGCGAAGGTTACTAGGAGCAGATAAGGGGCTTCCTGAAGGAATAAGAGGGTAAAGAATCAGAGAGGAGGAAGGAAATAATAATAATCATATAAAAATGAAGGGGAGAACAAAGAAACAATATAGAAAAATAGAATGAAAGTGCAACTAGAGACTAATGGTTGACTAATCCGCACCATACCCGACTAATGGTAGATTTTTCGTTTGTTAATATATTTAAAATTTCCTAATATACGGGACTACATTGCGTGCAAGAACCATGTGTTAATGTGTTTTAGTTTAATAGCTACGTACTGTGAAAGTGCGGGCTGCGTAACGTTTGGGACATCCGGTAGAAAATATGGCGTACTGATATTGAAAAGAAAGAAACTTTGGTAAAACGTAGGAAGAAAATTGATCAGAGGTAAACCGGAAATGAGGGTGTTGACGTATGGAGGAAAAGAAAAGTTTACTGGAGATTTCAGTTTTGCACTCAAGCGCTGACTGAAGGTTCCTTCCCAGGAACTTGGTGTGGATGTGCTTGAGATGTAGGATAGGGTATGTATTACAGCTACACGGAAACTAACATCGAAGTCAGTCATGGAATTAGTATGTATAGAAACTGAAGAATCGGTTCTGTGGAGACGGCAAAATGAGGTGATTATTGATACGGAGGTTTAAGGAACCACCTGTTTTCCCCACATAGAATACAGGGCAGATTGTGCAGGTTAGGCTGTATTTGACGTTTGGTGTTTCACAGATTCCTTTGGGGTGTAGAGTGAAGTTGCCATCGGCTATGCTGATTGAGACAGTTGGAGACGTAATAAAGATGGAACGGGTTTTACATCTAGCGCTATTACATTTGTGGGCTCCAACTCAAGACAATTGCGAAGAAGGGTTAGTGCGGAGTAACATGTTTGTAAGATTAGGAGGGTGCTGTAAAACTAATCTCGGCTTGGTGGGGAAACTTATCTGGCATCGGGATCAGATTGGAGTATGTGGAAGGGGGAATGAAGAATTTGTTTGGCCTGGGTTATATTATAATGAAACAACGATTAAGGCCAATGGATTCGGATTGGTGTTGGGAATATGAATAAGTAGGTTGAGTGTGTGTGGTTGCACGTTGGTTCTGTTTGGTTACGGGGTTTAACTAGAACCTGCTGGAGGTGTTGGTTGCAGGTTTCGGTTGGGGAGGGATGTCAAGAGAGAAGGGTATAACTTCATTTTGGGTGGGATAAGGTTGGAAAATAGAGTAGTAAATACTACATATAGCTGGTAGGTTTTATGTGAACGGAAGTGGTAAGGATGTTGTTTTTCCAAGTGCTATTCAGATCAAGGAATGTAGCTTTTTAGTTTGAAATGGACCAGTTGAACTGAACAATATGGAACTGATTTAGCTTTTCTAGGATTGTATTGAAGCTGGTTTCACCATCTGGCCACAGAGTGAACATTTCATCTAGAAAACGGATCCAAAGTAGAAGAGTCAAATGTTGCGTTTGTAGAAAGTCGTATTTAAGCTTACCCATGAACACATTGGCACAAGAAGGGGCCATTGCCATACCCATGGCTGTGTCTCGTATTTGAAGATAATGTTTGTTTTCGAAAGTGAAGTTATTGCAGGTGAGAACTAGGTTGGCTAGATTTAGAAGGAAAACGATGGATGGAATATGAGATTTAGGTCTCTGGTTGAGAGAGAATTCCAAACCTGCAAGACAATGGGCATGAGGAATTTTAGTGGATAAGGAGGTAACATCTATAGTAACAAGCAATGTGTCGGAAGGGAGAGGCGGTAATTTAAGGTTATTTCTAGGAAGTAGTAGATATCATGTATGTAAGTAGGTAGCGCTTGAACATGTGGTTGTAAGGAGGAGTCAACAAAAGCGGAAATACATTCGGTAGAAGAAATATAGCTGACAACGGGTCTGCCTGAGTTACCGGGTATGTGAATCTTTGATAGTAGGTACATGGACTGTCTAGACTTTAATGAAAATTTCGGGTATGTTCTCATGACGACCTTTTACACATTGCAATACATATCCTTACATGATCCCTAATCATAATCTATTTCTCTTTGTTTGATAACGAACGATGTTCGAAATGCAGTGATTTTTCTGTGTGTTTTCATCTGGAACAAATATGCTGCAAGTTAAGTCCCTCCTTTTAGGTCCCTTGATAACAAAGCTATAGCTAAAAGGAGACCTTATAATCCCACTCATTGTGTCCGTTTGTCCGTCCGTGTCTAGAAATTAAATCTTAGGAACTACAAGGTATGGAGAGATGCTTGAGGTTTCGTTGGAGAGGTCTTGGCTAGGCTAGCTCGTAGCTGCCGGAACCATTTTGTGGTACAATAGTTTAATGTTGCCAGTCTATTTTTTTAAAAAAAAAAACGTTCAAATTGCCACCTCCCCAAGCACCCGACTTGCAAGTGTTCCTATTTTCTATTAAAAAATCAAATTGTTTCCGTTACTTTAAACATAGCAAACTTGTCATAAACATTATTTGAGACAATAGCACCATACTCTGGGTGTTTTCGTCCCCAGGTACCCCGTTGTCAGTGTTGCCAACCCGTGCCCAAAAATACATCTCATGAACTTCAAGGCGTAGAGACGTGGCTGAGGTGTCGTTAGAAAAGTCTTGGCTAGACTAGATCAGTGCAGGAAAGGCTTTATTGGTGCAGTAGTTCAATATTGCCAACCCATTTTTTTAAAATAATCAATTGTTGAAGTTGCTTCCATTCAGTTAGACGTAGGCGCGCCAAACTTTGTATAGACATCATTCGACACAATAGAAAAGTACCTAAGCACTGCAGTTGTCAGTGTTGCCAACCTATATTATAAAAATTAATACTTACGTGGCTAAAATGCTATCATGGGACGGGAGCCTTCGCGATTGTTTGTAGAATATCAGCTCTAACTTGTTTAATTTTACCTTAAATTGCCCTTCCGGCTTTCCTTGGTTTTTAGTGATATATATTACGAAAAAGGCCTCGTAAACACGCCTTCAGCGAAACGTTGCCGCATTTTTATTGTGTTTATGAAGTTTTTGTACACCTGGCTTTGAATTCTGACATATAAGTACCTTTCTTCTAGCTTATTGTACCAACTTATATAATAATAATAATAAGTTAGGAAAAGAGGATACTTACGTATACAAGTATGTTATGTGTTGCTGAACCATAGGCAACCCACTTTACTGTTATACACTTAGACGTAGTACTTTTTCCACTCCAGACATGGCAACACTATTATTCATGCTAGCCAAATCAAGATTATTATGTTTGTTTTGTTGTTTCATTGATTGAGTCTCTATATATGATGTATTATTATTGTTAATATTAGTTCATTAATATTAAAATAAAAGCAAGATGTATTTATATGCTTTATTGAACACAAAACCTAATTTGTGCATTCAGTTAATTGTACTAAGTTATTGAGTACACGAGATGCGTCTCGCTCAGGGAAAGAAGTTGGAATTTCCTATATTTTGAATGAATAAATATATTTTTATCTTGAATCTCTTCTCTCTCCTTTGGAGCTCCTCATTTTGGAAGTATATATCATTAATGTGGATGCTTACAGCTTTATACATTAAAAGCTCCTGTTTGGATTTTACGTTAATTAGCTGTAGCCCAGTTTGCGTCAATCAAATCCTGGTATTGGGGCACGCTTATTTTCTAACGGGATTTACTCTACTGATTAACTGAGTTATTGCCATGGTGAAATCAAGAACTCTATCATCTTCGAAGTTATCAACGAGGTCCAAAAAAATGGATATTGGTACTTCAATATTGTAAGTCTTCGAGAGTGGTCGTCAAGACTTTATAACAAGTGATTCTGCAGGTGCATAGATACTTCAGACAAGTTAAGATGGCAAACGTTCGCTAAAGCATGGTTAATGAGAAGAATAGAAAAATTAAGGAACGTTGGTCACGAGGAGCGTCTGTGCTACTGTACTGGAAGCTACGTAGCACTGTGGCTAGGTTATGACGGAGAAAATTAACGAAGTACCCAGAGAAAAACAGAAAGGTGACGGGAGTGAGAAAATAAAAGATAAGAGAGTAAAGTCATAAGGTCTTCTGAAGTAGATAAGAAGCAGATAACAATTATTGTCATGTCTTTTCTAACTTTTCATGGATTGCCTTTGTATGAGAAAGAGCTTCATTGTCTAAACTCGCGTTTATATTTAAATACGCTAATTAAAAATTCTATAAGTGAGTGAAATTATTAGCATTTAGTAATTAGCCTAGATATGGTATATGGCGCGTGAAGCTACCTGTTGTTTAATATGCTATTAATGTTCTTTGTACTCATTCCCACATCTTTCGATTTTTGAAAATTACAGAAACACTGTAGACAATAACAAAATTACATTTTGGAGAGCAAATAAGATACTGAAGAACTTCACGGACTTTACGACTCACCCGATGTTGTAAGAAATCACGACGACAGGTGGGCAGGTCATGTAGCTCGATGGGAGAGAAACGAAGATTTTATTCCATCGTGGTTGGGAAACCGGAGGGCAAGAGACCGTTGGGAAGACCGAGATGACGTTGGGAGAATAATGTTAGAAGGGATCTTCGAGAAGTAGGTGTTTGTGATGAGAACTGGCTTGATCTTCCTCAGGATAGAATCCTATGGAGAACGTTTGTTACTGTGACGATGAACTTGCTAGTTACGTAAGCCATAAAGTAAGAATAGGATACTAGTTGTGAGATTTTGTGATATGGAGTATTGTGTGTTGTAAACAACTAAGTAGCTTACTCCTACCGGAGAGATATAACTGCCCAGTTTATTGACATAAAACTTTTCTGTATTTATCAGAAATCGAAAAAATAAACGGGACTGAAAATAGAAAATTATCTTCAACTTACCTTTTTGTGTGTGTATTCGTTACGTGCAATGTAGTGATTATTATAGCTCACTTAGCTCCCTTACATAATCTTTCTCAGTAAATATTTCAAATGAAGAGAACAAACTGCGTGGCTGTAAGATATTTAGTCTTATCTCTCAATGCTAACAGAAAGTATGTGCGGGTTTATGATATTTTTTCCTAAATTTCAAAACGTTGTAACTGATATACTACTGTGGATGTAAACTTAAACTGAATTTTATTTAAGGTCCTTAGGCACCTTTGGCTCAGGCCTTAGGTATATGCTGTTTGCCGCATTCTACAGTTCAACTCGCCAAGTTTCTTTGTTCCTGATCTGCTTTGACCTCAGTGAGCGAGTGGAATTTTGAATTTAATTTTTAAGTCCTTTAGGCACCTTTTGGCTCAGGCCGGATGGATGATGATTGGTGTAATGAAGAAAGTGGGAGGAAACAGAACAATCCCGAGAAAACCCACGCACACGGTGTTTGTCCACCACAAAGATCATATGGCACGAGCAGGGTTTGAACCAACAAACCCAAGCGCCAGAGGTGAGCGCTCTAACCGTTGATCCACCACAGCCCTCAATGAGCGAGTGGCTGCAGCCAAGAAAGCAATACGTGAAACAGTAAAGGCTCACTATGTTCTTTGGTAACAGTTCCAGACTGCGTACGAAATGCCACCGACTGACGTAATAGGTATTAAATAGTGGTATAGGACAGTCAGAGAGACAGGAAATGTCTGTGAACTGGCCGGCCACCTGTCCTGAAAATGACTGTTGAAGCAATGCGGGACACGTGCATTCCAAACACAAAGAAATCCATTCATTCGTCTTGCGTCGGGAGAATTACAAATCCTACACTACAGTTTACAAAATGTATATAAACGATCGCATTCTCACGTCTAGAAGGTGCAAATTGTGGAATCAATTACACAAGATGACCTCCAGCATCATTATGAATTTGTAATTAATCTTTTGCCCCAAATCGATAATGAAATGAGCATCTAATACTTGTTTATTTTTCTGATGAGGCTGCGTTTCTCATCTCTCTAAAGGTAAACAAACATGTTCGTTTGCGGTCAGAGAATCCAAGGGTCCTATTCGAGACCCCTAGTGACAGCCCAACAACCACAATACGTTAAACATAACTTCACGGCGTTGTGTACCTGTGCAGTGTTTGCTGCAGTTGTTTGTTCTGTCTCAGTTTGAAGACCATCAAACAGGAGTGGTGCTTTTTTCAACAAACAGGAGCACCATTGTATGGATGATATGATATCCAAACATATCTTGATGCAACCTTTCCTAGACGCTAGATAGAACTGGACGAATCAACGCTATGTTCTTCACTCTCGCCTGATGTAACTCCACTGGACTTTTTCCGTGGTTGTCAAATATACAGTGTATGCATGTAGAACCTACTATTGACACATTAAAGGTATCACTGCTGCTGCTATTGTAACAATTGTTCAGAGGTGTTTGTCAAATCGTGGTAAGGAATTTAATAATATTTTCTAGATGTACTCCGAGCCACAAAAGGTGCCTACGTGGAGACCTGTTGATATTGTTACATAAACTTGGTGATTGTAGCTGTGGAATACCGCAAACCGCATACCTATATCTACTGTCAACAACGCACATTCTTCCTCCTCAGAAGCATGCAATTAGAGAAAGAAGGTGCACCGGCGCTGATATGAATTTGGGGAATTTGGACTAGTTCGGACAAGTCAGAGATGATGTTGCAAGGTAGAACTAAATTTGGCATTGGGAGAGAGTCGTACACAATCGGGAGGTGTCCTCCTGCTTGTTCCAGCATGCACCTAAAACCAAATGGGAGAACAAAGGAAATTAATGAATTGCAGTCAGATTTACCTGGGGATATTCGCCAGTCACACCCGAAGGAAGCTAATGCGGCTGGGGTACATCAAATCTAAACTTTACAATAAGTTTGGACATCGCTCCAAGATTTCAAACTTAATGAATTACATGACATGGGAACCAAACTGAACATAGAACAACATTAACTCACCAGGAGAATTGCTGGGCGGAAGATGTTCGTGAACGTTGATCAAAATATTCTTAGCCACATAAATACTTGTTCACACGGCATAATCACTCAGATCGTAAATTTGAAGAAAGTTCTTAGATTTGCAAGTGTCATGTCTGACACCAATCTAATGTTAATAGTTCAGTGTTCATTAGTCACTCAGGAGTACCTTACATTCATCAACCACTAACAAATTTTCACGGAGTTCCAAATCACGTTAAAGTTTCAGGAAGAATTTCAGTTCGTGGCCAAATAACTGAGTCGAAAGTTTTTGACTCAGGCTATTCTTGCTCTGAAGCACCAACGAAGATTAACACGAGATCGGCAAGACCTCTAAGACGGGCTTTTAGCCTAAACTGGCTTCTCGAAATATTGAGAATTTATGTTGTAAGAGAAAGCCAATAATTTCTTGTCCAATCAGGTTGCTTCTAATTTTCTGGTCACACGGGGCCATTCCACCTGGATGATATTCAGAAAATAGATTTTGGAATTTTATCAAGGGAAGAGCCAATTACTCATATGATAAGTGATTGGAATTCTTTTTCTAATCATCAAGAGGTCAATATACCAATGTGGGAGTCGGAGAAAGGATTTTACGATTTTCTCAGGGAAGGACCAATTTCATATCGATGAGTTCATAGGAGTATCCTGGATAGGTAAGATAAAGAAGGTGCTCAATTGTTTCAGAGTACGTGAGAATTTTATAGAAGAGGATGGAGTTACTGAAGGCTATTGATAGATTAAGATTCAATATCTTCCTGAGAAACTTCCTGGCGGATGTGTCTCGGGCTTTTAAATTTTAGGTGGAACCTGAATTTTCATTACTATGGGTGTCAAGTCCTGTTTACGATCACAACTCTGATAAAGATTTGTACACATGGTAAACCGTAGTAAATTCCATTCTCTGGCCAAATTGTCGCTTGAGAGTAATTTTCGTAGAGGGGGTAATGACACTTGTTTGGTTCTTTAACTCGGATCTTATTGTGTGGGCACATAACGTGAAAAATTCTTAGAAGCGTGCCGTCCTATAGCTGACCATCAGTCTGCATAGTGCGTCCTTTCAAACATCACCAGAACAAATCATTTATTTCCACTAAATATTGATTATTGATATATACAATAAAATCGCATGTAAACCACTTTAAAGTTAAATTTTGACCTCTGTTGAAAACAATGTTTCGACAACACGACAAAAATGGTATATTATAACATTTTGTAATTAGGGAAAGACTTGGTGAACACACTGTTTATTCAGTTGTGATATAACGTTTGAGTAACACGTTCTGTTACGTAAAGTTGTAACGTACGGTAAGGCGTAGGTACGGTAACTATTCTCATTTTCTTTCCTTCTTTCTGTTGCCAGGAAGTAGTGACATTTAATATCTGCCCCCCACTTATTGTGGCTTTCATCATGTAATCAGGCTAAAATAAAATTAGTGTTTAGTTTCGATGGTGTTCCTTAATGCAGCCCACGTCTCCCGCTCTTAGGCGTTCGTTTCGTTCGTTTTATGCTTGACAATCTCTCCGCTGAAAGCTTGTCATGTTTCTCATATAAGATTGTAGTTTATTGTTGACACATCTTGCAAACACTGCAGTGTTGAGGTAGAAAAGACAGAGAATTTGAAAAGATATTTCACTACAATGATCATTCACTAGATAATATGTATGTATTGATTCGTAGAGAAATATATATCCAGATATTACTTGATTGAAATTTCACATTATCGTATTACATAATGAGGTACTATTTCAGGTAGCATGACTTGTTTTTATTCTTTCTAAGTTTCAGTTTTGTATATTGATAGTAGGAAGGTAAGAAAGTCTAAAAATTCAGAGACACGCATAAAATGTCATTTGAAATATTATTGTATACAGTGCATGTCTAAAATACAGCGACATATTTCGGCAGGCGATTACTCGGTATCAGAAAAAAAAAAATCCTGTGAACTAAGTGCAAAAATGAGTAATTTCCTAACTCAAGGCACCCAAATAAGCGAAGTATTGTCACAAATAACAGTATCTCGATATACAATGACACCATACGCATCAGGTTATCTAATCACAATCAGAGTTGTACTGGAAGTTCGTGATATTTCTCCTTTTATTACAATTTATTAATGACGAGGACTTGGAAATATTAAAGGAGATACTTTACTAATAGACTACCAGACCGAGATAGGTATCTATAGTAAAGCCAGACATTCTATTTATGTTCTCTTAATGTTCAACACAATAGCACTGTTCCAGAATATTTATTATCATTCAATCATTCAGTAGATTATCATAACATAAAATCCATAAACTGTATCACATAACAAATAACTTTTGATATTTTCCCGTTATAATTACTTCGTATTACTTTCTGGTAATTAAGGAATTTGATCATTAAAGTTGTCTATAGAACCAAACTATGAATCCACATATAAACTTACTGAAATCTTCAACAAATCTCATCTTTATAATCTTATGAAGACGACATGTTTCAACAAAGTAAACAGTAGTCTAACATTGCTATCAGTTAGAGATTGTCCGTAGTCTCGTCAATGAAACTAACTCAATCTGTTCATAAAGTATATCATTCTTATATCAGTTTCTATTCGAGCGAAGTTGGTGATTGAGAGAGGTCAACACAGAAGGGATTCCCCACGGAAAAATCTCACCGTTAAAGAGATTGACATTACGCAATGAACAATCAGAGAGATATCCTCTAAAGTGCATGCTCCAATCAGCTTTTCTTCAACACATTACTTTCGTACAACTTCGATTGTCATTTGCCAAGTTTTAACACATTTGACGTGATTATTTGTTGAGATGAGATATGATGTGATTAGTGACGACCCCACACCACATTGGAGTGCCTCTAGCTCAGAAATTACACACTTGTTGCCGACATATGCTTTCAGGAACTCTTCTTTGTGATGCTTTCGTCTGAGTCCTAACTTCGCGAAGTTTGTCGCTGAGTATACAATACTTAGTATTTTTCATATACCGAAGCATTTGTAGTTCCTACAATAATGCACTCCCAGTTTGCTTCTGGTAGACTTTCATTTTCTTGTTCTATGTTATTATTACGGTTGGATGATGTAGCAACTTTTTAATTAACCTTTTATTATAGCCTGACAAAGACATGCGAGTGTGTGGCCATGTATCGTGGGTAGGAAAGTCCTCGATCGAAGTAACTGTTTGGATAGATCAGATGCAAAGCGGTATTTGGGTGTGGCTAGCAAGTGCATGGTTCTTGATGGCTGCTCGAGACCCTACCATGACAGGATCGGCTATTGTTAATAAACTTGTAGCTGCAACTGATATGGACACTCAGATGTTGAAAAAAGGAGAAAGTAAGTATGAAAATTATAAATATAAAGCATGTATCGTCTTTTCTGTGTATATGGACTACGGAAATGTAGTTGCTTTTTCCACTGGAACCAATTCTTGGTCTCTACGAGTATCTGTTGCTTCACAATTTACAGTGGTGTAGCGGGGGATTCTGAACTGGGGAAACTAAACCAAATTATTTTCAATTTAGGGGAGATATTCAGAGGAAAGACTATTATTTGCACCTACCTCTTACTTCTGAGATATCTTTGAGAACACATTATGTACACGCTTTCAGAATATTACTGCATACTTGAGTGCTAAGCCGACATAGCGGTATCTTCTATAATTGCTCCAAAATACTTAGTTTTGATTGAGGAGACGTCACTTCATCCAGGCATAAATGCAAACATTTCACAATGTTCGTGTTTGGGAAATCCTTAATCACCGATTCCTTGTCACACTGCCAACCGTTAACTAGGAAGATGTTTGATCCATAAGCTACACACGAGAAGGTATCGATCCAATAAGAGAAGATAGAAACTTTAGCCAGAAGCTTTCTGAATATGGAAATCAGAATAAATTACACACTGAATTGTTTGTCTATAGAATGTTCAAAGTAGAAAAACTGATGCGGTTTATGGTTAACGACTTTTGGAGTGTCATTCACTGCCCTCTATATTGAATCGAAACCGAAAAAATACAAATAAGTTTCCAATATAAATTTGGGCGACTCCAAAAATTTCGGATGGATGACTCTTAATAGCTCACATCTGTGCCTCTTTGTAGTCTACCAGAATGCTTAAAAACAAATGATCCTGAGTTTGAAACCGTTTACTCCAGTCATCGTCAACATAATGCCCAATGACGTAATAACTGTGTTCTTTGCCTCCATGTCGCGTAACGGGCAGAGAAAATGCTGTGCTTGAGAATTGCCAGGTCGTTTTTTTTTCATCATGCATGGAAAAAAAAGATGGTGCAGTCAAATATTCGAGTAGTAAATATGATATGAAATAAAACAATAGAGTTAAAAGAAAGATCTAGACCAAACACGTGAGGAATGGGAGGACTCTACATCATATAGACTTTGTAAAATTGAAATTGAGAAGTGAGTAGGATGATATCTGAGAACTGTTACGTGTGAGAGTATAAAACCATGAAGGGTAGCCAATTCTCTCTCTCTCTCTCTCTCTCACACACACACACAGACACACTATATATATATATATACACCCTAGTGTGGAAATTGAAACACTTTGAGGTGGGGGGGGGGATTTGTGTTCCTCTAGTAATTGAGGCGTTTCGTAATCCCTTTGCTCCATAATGATATTCCTCGGCTATTTTATTTTCGTGTATTTGGTGCATCTTTTTATGCTTTTTACTACATGAATTTTATCCAGCCGAACCGCCCTAGTGTAGTAGTAGAGCGCTGGCGTAGCATTCGGGAAGTCCTGGGTTCGAGCCCAGCGGCCCACCACCCTTTTTCCAGGGTTTTACGTCAGTCACACCACGCAAATGTTGGGATGGCACCTTCAACATAGGCCTTGACCGACACCATCCCAAATCCTATCCCCACCCCCATCCCAACCTGAGCCTTAGATGCCTAAAGGCCATAAATCAAAATTCAAATTCAATTAATTTTATCGCATCTACTTGGGATTGTCCCTACATTTCCTGGTTTATTGCTTAATTTATTATAATTTATGTAGGCACAAATATGACTATATATATATATATATATATATATCACTACACAAAGGGAAGCCGGAAGGTTAATTTAAGGTAAATATATGATAAATAGTAAGGAAGTTACTTACAGCTTATTTGTTGCATAGAAAAAAAACACACACACACGTACTGATATTCACATAGTTTTTTGCGATATTTCGGTATTTTATGTCCGTATTCCTGCTAGTAGACAAAAGAACGAACACATGAGGACTGAACAAAAGACTAAGACAGTGACGACACGTAGCGGACGGCGCACCAAGTTTGGGAACAGTTGACTACTGCATAGCGCGGGGATTTCCGATGCTTGGAACTATTGACAACTGTACAGCGTGTAAGTTTGGGATAGAATTGTTGAGAAAAAGTGTTGAAAATTCAGAGCAAACGGGAGGTTTAGAGTTATTGAAGGTTAACGTCAGTATTCGTTTTCGCGCTTAAACCATGAATTAAGGCGGCGTATTGAGGTGTGGTCGTAGGGGTAAAATGTGTATTTTGGCAACCAGATCAAAATTGGTGTTGTGGGACTTGGTGTGCCACAAGTCGAGCCTTAGTCGACTTAGTCGAGCCACGAGTTCCCCAATCGGTTTAGTTCTTAAAAATCTTTGGAACCCTTTCCATGGCACTGCACTTCTGGTACTACAAGATTACTCACATAAGAAGTCTATAGCCTTTCTCCCCACTCATAACCATAAATAAACCTAAAACATTTAATTGAAAATACCACATCTTCAAAAGTAACTTATACTAAAATTACCAACTAATTGAAATATGACTAACCTTATCGTAAAAAAATTCATGAGGTTCTAATTTCTCTTGCTGAGTACAGAAATAGCTTGCAATTGAAGTACCTACTTTCTTTCTCTTTATTCACTACCCACATAGCAATTTTAATATATATATATATATATATAAAAACTTTAAAGCTTATGAAACAGGCACTAACTTTTATTTCGAACATTTATTGGATATTGTGAGTTTAAAACAAGCTACACCGTAAAAAGTTTAAATATTGAAAGCAAAATATCGTTAGTTTTCGCTTTTGATCTAAATTACGGCAAAACTACTAGCAATAGCGCACAACGCATGATAAACATTTTTATAGCTTGGCATCTAGGAATTATAACAAAAAAGAATCATGTCTATTGGTTACGGAGATACAATACAATTTCTGAAAGTCTGTAAATTTGTAGTTCCGTGGGAGGGGGAAAGGGCGTGTCTTTTCAGAAAATACACCAGATATTGTGATCTAACACTTCTGAAAATATCAGCTTTTTACTAATTAGTTTCGGCACAAAAGCTATATTGATAGGACTATTGCCTAATGTGGATAGGGCACACATAGAACGTAAAGCATTGTTCACGCCCTGTTGCGCGCTACCTCACTAGCTAACACAGTAATTGTTCAACCATATTGATATATACATTATTTTAAAGCTTATGAAACAGGCAAAAACTTTTATTTCGAACACTTGTTCGATATTCTAAGTTTGAAACAAGCTACACCGTAAAAAATGTAAATATTGAAAGTAAAATATAGTTAGTTTTCGCTTTTGATCTAAATTGCGGCGAAACTACTAGCAATAGCCCACAATGCATGATAAACATTTTTGTAGCCTGTCGTCTAGGAATTCGTTATGTCTATTGGGTACGGAGATATAATACAATTTCTGAAAGTCTGTAAATTTGTAATTTCGGGGCGATTGGGGGAAGCAAGAGGGGGAGAGTCGAGAACTTTTGAGATAACACTCCCGTTATGATGCTGTAACAACGGACAAATTTTCAGGTTTTTACTAATTAGTTTCAACAAAAGCCTATTTTCGCCTTTATTGACTGGACAAGTATGAACACTTTTTCTTTTTTTTATTTCAGTGGAAAACAAGGAGTTATCAGGTATATTTTTTAATGTTACAGGCAGTCTATTATACAGCTTTTTACCTACGTATGACTTTTCAAATATCTTCGTTCTTTGAGAAGGGATACATAATTTGTTTCTGTTTCTAGTATCATAACCATGAATTTCGGCACAAACAGGATATTCATATAGATTTTTCTTCGCCATCATGAGTACTTCGTAGGGACCTGTCAGTAAATTTAAATTGTGAAAAACTTTGGTACAACTGCTACGAAAATGCTTATGTGTGATAATTCTGATCAGCCTCTTTTGTAATTTAAATACTTTTATTAAATCACTTGAAGCTCCCCAAAATGCAATGCCATATTTGACTCGTGAGTAAAACAATGCATAGTTTAAAGATACCAAAGTTTTTTGATCTATTATAGAAGCTGGTGATCTAAACATAAAGATTACTGAGGACAGGGCGCTGACAAGTTTGTAATATGAATTTTCCAGTTCAGTTTAGAATCAATTTGTAACCCAAGGAACTTCATATCTTTTACGCATTTAGTAGAGTTGTTATTAATGGTTAAATGCGGTGAAAATGGTGATTCAGTGTTGGATGAAAAACAATACATGCATTTAGTTTTTTTTTTTTTCGTATTTAAAACCAAATTATTATAATAAAACAAATTTTCAAGTTTAGTGGATGTAGTGTTGATGTTCGCTTATAATTCTGTACCTTTTTAGCTTTTATTATTATGTTTGTATCATCTGCTTATTTTCAAGCATGCATGTTGTCGTTTTCAATTAAATGAGAATGCTGATTTCTCATTTCTAAGAAAATTGTTTCTCGTTACACAGCTAAAAACTTTTGTCTCAATTTTAAGAAATAGTTTTGAACTTTGAGTCAATTCTATTCATTTTCCAAAATTACAACTCCCGTTTTTCAAGAAGCTCGCGTCAGAAGAATAATCAAAGTCATGTTTGAAATCAGCATCAAATAGTAGTTTAAGATTAGCTAATTTGTAAAGTCTCTATTGCGATTTCAGAGAAACATTTAATGCTTAAAAGCAATGAAACTTTGAATTATTTACAGTATGAATCCAATTTGCGCCAATACCGTATTAGATAGAACAAATCTGAAAGTACTGTGAAATTAGCAGCAAAATTTTATTTAAAGGTATCATTCTAAGGCACCTGTTTTGGAAAAAAAAAAAAAAAAAATCTTAAATAATCACAAAAATGTTGTGTGATCTAACGATGACACATTAATGAATAACACGTTAGTCAATATTTCAACATTGAGTTTATTTCTAACACTATAGTCATTTGTAAAGTAGTAAGAGTCATCTGCTTTGTTCCGTGGAAATTCACAATACCTCTAACCAATAAAATTACTACAGCTCCTCACCAACAATTGTTGGTCTTGAAATTCAAGAGGTCTGATGATTAATTCTCTGGATCAGTTTTGAAACAACTAACCAAAAACAGCACATGCTGGTCACCGTACAAAAATTTTCCCTAGCATCAGTTGGCTATTATTGATAACGTATGCAGAACAGAAAGTTGACATAAGAAATCTGGGTCTTCGACATGAAGTTATGCTCATAAATTATCTGTTTATTCACACGATCTTCGACATCCAACACATCGTTAGAAGGAAGTACTATTACTCACCCCTTTTAATTTAACTGATGTACTGAAAGTCTTCGAAGTCTGTCAGTGACCTCTCTTTCATTATGACTTCAAACTGTCTTATTGTCTTAAATTACACTGGATTAATTTCCAGCATGTTCTGGTTCTTTCTGTTGTCGGTCGGTTAAATTAAATGTTTGAGATCCTTCAGTAAGTCTTCATATAAACCTACTTATTACAAATCTGTCCTTATCTTTGAATCTGATAAGTAGAGCTAGGATTTTTATGTAGTATTATACTGCAAAATGTGTAACAAAAACTAATTAAAAATGTAGAATAATATGTAGTTAAGGTAAAATATGTAATATCAAATAAGCCAAATATGTACTGCAGGGATAAACATTGTTTATCTTTTCATACACATATCGGTGATCTAATATATCATGCTGTTCATAATTCACCTCACTAACACTTTGATGGTCAGTGTTTTGCCATATTTCTATGTAGATTATGGAAAATATTGGGTATTTATTGCAGCGATAAACATTTGCTTTCGTTTATCTTTTCATGATTTAATAAATTATTTATACAGGGTCCCCACTCAACCGTGAAATCGTGAATAAGCCGTGAATTTCGTATACCGTGAAAAAACCTGGAATAAGCCGTGAATTTCGTTATCAAACCTTGAAAATCTAGAACATTTTCAAATTAATAGGAAAAGAAAACTTATCAGAAGAAAATAAAAGTCGTTTTGAATCTCAGAACTGTGCTTTGAAATCTAAAGGACGTTGCCACACGTCGTTGGCAGCTTGCTAGCAGCAGTGCGGATGACCGATGGCTCAGGACAACACGATGCACAATTTGAAGATAGTGGTGATTGGTAGCTGATGGAGAGAGAGTAGCGGGACGCGCGCACATACACATCACAGCCGCTGAGTTCGTGTTGCTACGAGTTGAAAAGCACAGGGCTCAATTTGCGAGTGCCTCAATGCTGTCACTGCTTGCTCTACGGCGTATAATTAAGTTTATGATTCACAAGCTACAGCATTCTTGAAAGTTTCCTCCCTTCTTAGTGCAGTGCTAATCGTCATATGTTTTTTCCCGCTCGATTGATGATGCTTGTTAGTTGCATTATATAGTGCGAACGTAAATAGGCCCGATTTCTTATGGCCTTCCGTTGAAGATGTTTAAGGTAATTCTGTAACCAGGATCCTCTACCGCTCGAGATCGTGTTGAGATGCAATTAGCGACTTCTTCTGCTTCAGGAAGCATAGTCATACAGCCAAGTCAAACATTTGTTTCAACGATGACGTGTCCCCAAATTGCAGTGAAACAATATCTTCTTTCGGAGTCTGTGACAAACTCAGAAGTATTCAGTTGTGAATCACACTCCTTTTGCAGCTGCAGCTCGTTGTGCAAAAAGTTTCAAAGTTCAATTTCCAGATAGTGATATAGCATCTAATCAAAACTTAGATTAGATTATATCAAAGTGGGATATGTAGCAGTATTTGATTTGGCACCGTATTTTGAGAGTTAAAAAAAACCCTGAAGTAATGTTCTCATATAGTTGTGTATTTTGACGAATCCTTAAATAAGGTGAGTCAGCTACAACAAATATACCTGCATATTCATTGGTGGGATTTAATGAACCATCAAATTAAAACCAGGTACTACACATCAATATTTTTAGAACATTCCAAATCCTCAGTTCTTCAAGGCATTAAAAATGCCATTTCATGTGAAATTATGAATAAAATCATACAAGTTTCTGTGGATGGACCTAACGTTAACATAAAATTGTTAAACGATCTTCAGCAGGATCTTTCAGATTCGCCAAGTACCTATACTTCGTTACACATTGGCAGTTGTGACCTCCAGACGCTACATGGTGCCTTTAAAACGGGCATGTACGCAACAAAATGGGAAGTAGTAAGGTTTCTCAGTGCGCTGTACAATCTGTTTAAAGATTCGCCGACTCGCAGAGCAGACTTCACCTACCACAGCACATTTTGACATTTTTTTCATTGAAGTTCTGTGCTGTCAGATGAAGAACGGTCGCGTGGCTAAAAGAGCGATGTCGATACTGCCTTGCGTCAGAAAATATGTTGAT
>JAGDQP010037670.1:0-18513 GCA_022664845.1 Lepisma saccharinum
GTGCTACCATCTGGTTAGATATCTGAAGGAAACATTCACCTCGACGCAGTGGGGCAAGATGGTGAAATCTTGAGTGGGACAGATGGCATAACACAACACCGGGGGTAGCTCTTCATGTAATTCTGGGGATTGCCCCCTTCCCTTAGTCTGGAAATAAAATAATCAGCAGCAACTTACTGGCTAAAAAGAAATCAATTAGTAAGAGCAACCGAAATATTAAGGCAAATACCGGAATCAAAAGATCATATAACTGAAATTATTAACGATAACTGGCAAAAAGAATGGGAAAATTCAACAAAATCAAGAAGACTTTTTGAACTAGTAAACAATATAAGAGAAAGGTTGAAATGGAAAAATTGGAATCCAGAGAAGGGAATGGTCCACTTTTTAAAGTGGGCATGGTCCATATAACACCAGGCTGCATGAACTAGGAAAGAAAGCATCCCCGGTTTGTGAATGTGGAGAGAATTCGACACCAGAGCATGTTGTTCTCAAGTGTCCTATTAACCAACTAAGAGAGGATGGAACGATTATTGCCCGGATTGCGGATCTAAGAGAGCAAATGAATGGCTTTACCATTGCTGAGATAATACAGGATGAAAATAAAAGGGATATATTGGATGGGTTGGCAACGCAAATATCACATATGGAGAAAATAAAATATTACGATAATAGATAATAGCGAAAATAAATGGGAAAACAAATACGGATATTAAAAAACTCAAGAAACCGAACATAGACTGTAAATAGAATGGGTGAGTGTGATCCTATGGGGCCTGACGAAAAAAAAATAATCCCAGAAATACGCAAACTTTATGGATTTAAGAACAGTTCTACGGTTGTGTTTCGAAAGAGTCGGGTCACCGGGCGGATGTGAACGTGTGTATGGAGTGTTGAAAGTGAATCGCGAATGTGTGACAATAATAAACGAAAACACCGTGGTGTCTGGCTGCTGACCAGTGACATCTGGACGGCATTCGGAATACCGAGACACCAGATTGGTAACGCTAAAAAATTCGCGAAAAAGTGTGAGTGTAGTGTAAGTGTGGTGACTAAGAGGATGGAAGCGGTCGAAGGAGAGAAACCCAGGATCTGGCCCCATCGGCCGATTTGGAGGACCAGTGTCCAGTAGCCGGGAACCAGACCCTTGGACTCAACAGCACCGCCAGAGTGAATTTGCGAGAGAATGTGAATAGGATGCATTGTGGTTGTAGTTGTATTAGAGTTGTTTTGGAGAGGGGTGTTAGGTAGTAGTGGTTAAATTGGGCACTATAAATTTTGAGGATATATTTAACTTATTTTTTTATATTGTATAAAACAGGGAAATAAAGACAGAAATAAGCAGATAGATAATAAATAAATAATGTACAATAAAGCGCAAATAATAACTAAAATAACAAATGAATAAACAAAATGAAACAAAAAATAATCAGAGTGATGTGTGATAATTTCCCCCCCCCCCCAACCGCAGAAGAAAGGCCCAGGTTTGCTGCCGGAAACTGGGCTAAAAGAAAAATCCCCGATTCCCTGCTTTCTTTTTATTACTTTTTTTTTTGTGTCTATTAACAACAATTCGAGTAACAGGTCCTATTGGCTCCGTGCCTCAACGCCGTGTCAGGGGTCGAGACAGGAAGATAATCCTGGGGATGGCCCACCCCAATTCCACGGAGAATACTTTTGGTTCGTTGTTGTCCTTCAGACACGCGAAGTGGGTTTGTGCTAAGAGAGCCCGAGAGGTGTGGGTGGTAAGAGGGCCCCTAAATGTAATGGTATGCTTCCTTGCAATGTTGAAAGTTTAAAACTTTAGCAAACCGTTCCAGATTCTCAGTAAACCGTGATACAACGTATTATTCAGTTGAACTTTACTTTATTTCTTTGTCTTGTAGATCATATTGTGTACAAATGAGTACAATTATGATATGAGACACGCCAGAAGGTACATTGATATTTACAGAAATCACAAAATATATAATTATTTAAGAGCTCCATGTACAGTAGAGCTATACATAGAAAATTTTGTAATATACATTACATCCTAAACACAATTATAATTACATAATGGCAACCGTAAAAAAGAACGAACAAAAGTACACATCAAATTATATATAGTAGTGGAAAATATAAAACTTCATATACAGTAGAATTTACATATTACACATTAAGCCCGAAATAAAATTATAATTATATAATACCAACCGTAAAAAGAACAAATAAAAGTACACAACTAATTATATATAATAGTGTAAAATACATAACCTCTCATTTACATATTACTTGCTTATATCACTTTCCCAAGTATTCATCAACTGAGTAGAAAGAGTATTTTATGAGCATTCTTTTTACTGCTTTTTTAAACTCTCTTCGATTTTTATTACATTTCTTATCTGTAAGGGAAGCTTTATGGCTAGATTGACCGGGCTATTTTTTGAAATGTTTAGCCTATGTCTATTAACGCATATTTTCGTTTTGTTTCGCGTATTATGTTCATGGACATCTGTGTACTTGATTAGAACAGTAATATTTTGAAACGCTTTCATATATTAATAGTGAAGGTAACGTCAAAATTTCTAACTGTTTATAAACCTCCCTACATGAATGCCTTTGTGGTAATTGTGTCATTATTCGCAGTCTCTTTTTTGAATTTTGAAAACATCTTTACTTTTGCTTTTGTTACCCCATGCCATAATTCCATACCGTAGGAGAGACTCAAAGTTTCAAAGCTTACCGTCTGTGTCAGCATTTTTAATGCAAAGCATGTTTAATTTAATTTAATTTTCAGATTATCAATATGGTTACCGAAATTTAATGAACTGTCAGTATGCTACACAGAAATTAAGCATATTAAATAAGGAAATTAAATGTTCTCAATTTACAAAATTTCTTGGTGTAATACTTGATGAAAAGTTAAAATGGAAAGATCATATTGATATATTATGTGGTTAGCTCTCTTCAACCATCTTCCTAATTAGATCATTGATACCAATTGTTAACAGAAATACTATATTAACGGTGTATCACGCCATGTTCGAATCACAATTAAGATACGGACTGACTTTTTGGGGGTACTCTCCGAATAGATAGAAACCTTTTATATTGCAAAAGAAAGCAATAAGAGCAATAACTTTCATGTCTAGATGTGCGTCATGCAAAAGACTATTTCGAGAATTAAATATATTAACTTTTCCGTCACTTTATATATATGAAGTACTTCTTCTGACATATAATAATACTGATCATTTGAAGAGAAACTACAATAAACACAACAACTATACAAGGCATAATCAAGATCTGTCCCTACCCTATCACAAAACAACAATGTTCTCGAAATCCCAACTATATATGGGCATTAAATTATATAACGATCTGCCGGTAAATATTAAGCATGCTAAAGACAAAAACACCTTTAAAACACTGTTAAGAAAACTGCTTATTGAAAAATGTTTTTATAGTGTTGAAGAATTTTCAGTCAGGAATAAGTTGAAAACTATTGAGTTGTACCTAATATCAAACGTGTTCTTTGTATTCTATGTAAATATATATTGTGTATTCACTCTACCATTGTATGAATTTCATTTTAATTGTACTCTGTATTCATTGTATTTTGTCTGTATTCATTATATTTTGTCCTTCTTTATCCTTGTGCATTCACTGCAACATAGATCATTTTTTCTGATAATCTTATTTTTGGAAATATGTTTGTATTCTTGTGTGGTATTGTAAGTTATTTTCTTTGTAGAATTTGCGTTCTTTCTATTCTTTGCAATTCTATCTTGTTTATATATTTTATTATATTCATAGTAACATGGTATAAGTTCATTGTAATAGTAATTCTTATATATTATATGTATGTATTGACGTATGTATGTGTTCAATCTGTATTACGTGTATCTGTAATGACGTATTCTATACCAGAATGTTTGTGCATGGAATCTGGTCACCAGAATGAAAATAAATCAAATCAAGAAATTTTACAGAACTTACAATATTTCTGTCAGTGTCATTAAGTATAGAATAAAATCCATTTGTATGCACATTGCTTCTGGTTGAGAAACCAATAGCGTTAGTTTTTGCTACATTTAATGTTAGGTTATTTTCGTCTAGCCATTTTTCTAAATTTTTCATTTGATTATTATCACACTTTAATTTTTGCAAATTGGGGTTTGGAGCTCTTCCTACTGGAAGAAATCCGAGCCATCCTTCAACATCACATCGAATGATACTACTGAACCTCAAAACCAGGACCCAGTACCACAACCCACTATATGGTAGACCGGGGCTATTTGGGTCAAACTTAAGAAAAATGCTACTGCGCATTTAATATGCGCACCAGTACGCTGAACCTGCCTTCAGTTGTGAGTTCGTTGGCAAAGGGAAGGGTGTGTATGTCTTTGATCTTCTGCTTTCTTATCAGTTGCTATGAATTTGCGACTATTCTGAGCAAGGTGAGTTACAATACTTCATATTTTGCTCTGATGTAAAATAGTGGCTGTATGATATAAGGTGCTGAACCTGTGTAAATGCATATATTTGTAAAATTATTACCGTACGCGTAAAACAGAACGTCCGCATGTTATACACGCCATTTTTGGTGCTCTCCTCTGTCTAGTGTGAAAGTAGTACGTCCCTACGTAAGCATGTGCTAAACGGGGTTATTTGAGTCGAAAAATGGGGCTACTTGAGTCAGGTGAAAACTTATGTAAATTTATTTAATTTATGGATTTTAATTTTGTATTTATGGTTTAGACTATATGATGCATGTATGTAAAACAAAATATTTCATTTTCTTTTTAGATTGTACGGACATACAAATCAAAACATAAATACAACAAGTGAAATAATGAAGACATGGAGAATGCCATCCAAAGTGTAACAAAAGGTGATTTGAGTTTACGTGGAGCTTCACAGCTCTGCAATGTAACTTTTGAAACTTTGCGAAGGAAAGTGCAGGTCGAAAGGTTGAGACTAACCTTGGGTGGTAATGATGAAGTAGTTCAAAGTGCAAAACTAAAAACCATAGGACACCCCACAGTACTGACAGAAGAAGAGGAGGAAGAGTTCGTGTTACGAATTTTGACTCTCGCGGGAAAAAGACTAGGCTGCACCCTTGAAACGATTCGTAAAGCTGTCCATCGATATGTAATAATAAATCAAATTCCGCATCCTTGGAAACACAAAGGATTAGCTGGTGAAGATTGGTTTTCAAGTTTTATGAAAAGTCATCCGAACTTATAATTACGAGAGCCTGAGGAACTTTCAAGAGCTCGTGCTGAGGAAATTAATAAGGAAGCTGTGAGTGAATTTTTAACTGTTGAAATCTGTTACTTCGACGATTAGTGTAAACACAAAACCACAGCGTATATGCAACGTGGATGAAACAGGGTTTCCTCTTAACAACAACCCAAACAAGGTCATTGCCAAGAAGGGGAAAAAGAGGTGGTTGCTCTCACTAGCGTCGAAAGAGGCGAGAATGTCATTGTGATAGTCTCTTGCAACGCAGTTGGACAATACATCCCACCATTTGTTATCTTCAAAGGTCAGCGTATGAGAGAACTCGTCAACAATCTACCACCGGCTTGTGATGTTTCCTTATCAGATAGTGGTTACGTCAATGAAGAGTTGAGGGGAAATATTTATTAATGTTGTGTTTTTCACAAATTATATAGAAAAGGGTATAATTTAAGAATATACATGAACACTAAGTTGATTAATGTAAACAATGTTGATACAGCGAAAGACCCAAATAGCCCCCTGAGCAACCCAAATAGCCCCGTGATATTACTAGTCTCGAATTCGGGCATTTTATTTTAAATTCGTTTTCAGAATTTCCATGGCTTAACAGGTTCTTTATTCTATAATATGTTGTAGTATAATAATGTACGTAGATTATGACATAATTATTTCAACTCTAAAGTACGTCGGGTTTTGGAAATTTTGACTTTTCTCTTACTATACTCAAATAGCCCCGGTCTACCCTATCCACAGTGGTTCCAAACCAAGTGATTGAACTCATTTCTGCTAACTTCTACTAAACTATCTCAGCTGATCAGCCGATATTTACTTGAAATATTATTTTTCACTACGTTTTAAGCTGTAACGTACGAATATGACATCCATTGATCCAACCTTGTTGATATTTTTCAATAGGAATTTCTAGAAATGTCTATTTGTACACAGTTTTTTATTTGTCGTGTTGAAACCGCTGCGGAAATCTGAACCAATCTTTGTGTAATGAGAATTGGTTATGGGCTGCACCTGGTAGGGGTATGAACACCATAGCCGCCATCTTAGATTCATCTCAAGAATTCAAATAGGAAGGAGTGAGTGGCATATCGTTTTAGGCTAGTTTGTGCCCAGAAAATCAAAATTGAAGACATTTGTTACGTACGTTAATTTTGTTAGAAGATAGGGATTCTGAAATTGATGATTCGAATTTAATTTTTAATGCCTTTAGACAGGGATTCCACCAGGATTTTAAGTTTGGGGTGTAAAGTCAAAATTGGGGGGTGTAAGTGAGGTTTTGCATGGTTTCTATCGATTTTCGACCGTATTTTTTTAGTTTGGGGTGTTCTCGAGGATTTTGGGGTGACACCCCCCTAGGAATCACTGCCTTTAGGCAACTTCGGCTTAGGTGGTATGGATGATTATGGATGAATTGGTGGAATGAAGAAAGTGGGAGGAAACGGGAGAACCCCGAGAAAACCTACACACGGTGTTTGTGCACCACAAAGACCACATGGCATGAGCATTGATCAATGATCATTCTAAAATATGATAGATATGATTATTAGTTACATATGTAATAGTATACATAAACCAATTAAAGTTTGTAGTATAAATTGTTATATAGAGCTGAATAGGCGTTTAATTATTGTTTTGTATTGTTATTGTTGAGCCTGATTTGTTACATGGCCGTTAAATTAAGCACATGTTGTAGAATGCCAAATTCCAACTTTGAGAATCCTTTTCTCCTAAACAAATGGACGTAGGTGACAAATGTCTTCAAATTTGAATTTGTGTGAACAAACTAGCCTAAAACGATATGTTACCTGACCCACTTCCTATTTGAAATTCTTTATCTGAATCCAAGATGGCTACCATGGTGGTCATATCTCCACCTGATGCAGCTTTTCATCTATTGTCATTGCCCAAATGGGTTCAGATTTCCGCAGCAGTTTCAACATGATAAGTGTTTCAGACTTATGCCTTACCGTGTACAAATAGACACAAATCGACATTTCTAAAAAATCCTTTTAAAAAATGTCAACGATTTATGTCATGTTCGTACATTACAGGTTCAAACTTAGTGAAAAAAAAAATCATGTAAATATCGGCTGATCGGCTGAGATCTCCCTTGTAAGACCAAAAGCGTTGGATAGATGCCTCATAGCTGATTTCGTCATCCGAGAATTCTTAATTGAAATAGGCTGCATGTTCCTAAACGGATGAGGTGCGGAATATTTCGTACCATTTCTTCTTCATACAGCCAGGTACAGCTTCACTTATGTTGTGTGACAGTGGCGATTTCTTTACTGACATTGAAAATTATTGTATTGAGTGCTGAGAATTCTATGAAGAGACAAGTCTGTAACAGATTGACTAAAATCTGTCAAATTCTACATAATGTCTCAGTGAAACTTGTTCAGTTTATCAAGAGAAGTGCTTTATATGTGGAAGTGAGGAAATCAGCTTACTACGAGCCGTCAAGTAGTAGTTCAGATGTGAGGAATTGTATTTTTTATATCACTCTCCTACTGCGCCATCTTACCCTTCCCGGTAGAACAGATGCTAGAAGCTCCATTTTTAAAAGAAAATCATATTGTCGTTACATGGTGATCCAGAATTTAAGCATTGTACGTTTTCGTTGATCTTAAAAGATCAAAATGTCTTGTAATGTACTTTTAAAGTCAGTAAATAAACAGTTTTTTTTTCGTTTACTTTAAAAATGCGACATCTGTTCTCCCTTTACCCCAGTTTTTGTTTATTGATACGAGAAACTATGAGGCAAAAATATTTTAAGGACTAGCCATGGCATAAAGAAGATTGGAACTTAAAAACTATACTATAACTTTGTAATCTTTATAACTTACTGGTTGACAATTATGCCAATGGCGCATTGTAAGTAAATATATGAGAATAATGGAATACAATAAACATGTAGTTTTTTTTTTTTTTTAAGGTTTACGTTGAATTAATCACAACGCAATATCTTAATCGTATAATTTCATCTCTTGTCACGTTAAGTTCTTCATTAGCGTTGTTGTCACCTGTTGCCTGTGCAGGAGAATGATAATATGTGACCAGTTGAAATTTACATAATATGAGGATGTACTAGTATCATTTGTATTAAACGTTTCTTGAACTAAGACTACCTGCATTTATCCTTAAACAAGTGGCAGAATTATATTATAGTGCATCATCCTGAACGTGTGTTGCACTGGAATGAGTGGAAATTAATTTCAACAGTGAGACTGTCACTTTTGGGAAAGGACTCCAACGAATAGGAGTTGAATTATTAATACCTAAACTTTAAAGTACCAGTGGTCATTGACATTGAAAGTATCAGATTGGCATTTCTCGTCGTCGAGTTTTCAACTTCAGCAGAACTTTGATTTATCCATCTTGGCTTGGGCATCAAATGATAGTTCGTTGCAAATTTTTATTAGAAATTAAAGGAAATGTGGAATTCCGTGGTTCTGACCGTACAATATATATTTTAATTTATTTTGTAAATGTCATTTTTTTTTCTTTATCCCTTGCCACAATTTTTAGTTACCAGAATCTGCTATGAAATGTTCCAAAGCGCTTACTTGGGACTGATATTAGACTGCATAGTCAAAGATCACAATTTTAGGGACAACTCAACTAAAATGGCTTCTTTGTAACACTTTCCACTTCACAACACGAATTTACTTTTGTCATGCTTAATTTTCAAAATTGTAATAAAATTATCGTTTTTTCATTACTTTTGAAAACTAATAAATCAGGCGGCAGGGTTCAAGGAGTGAGCGCAGAGTTGATAATGTATGTAGTTATTGGACTTCAGTTGAGATTTCATTTAAGATTCTAATACGTAATGTTAAGGCTTCTAATGCCATTACAAGTACTTTAATAATAGAGTATTCTTCTTTTATTCTTTTTGGCCTGGTTAAAAGAAGTATCGTCTTGTGAACTTCCCGTGGTTTTAGTCCCAAGGCTAACTAATCTTGTTCCGTGTTTGAGAACCACTGAAACTAACAAATAAGATCTCATCTTACTCTCGCTGGAGTAACTTTCAAGCTGGATAGTACGTGAGCGACATCGGGAAGTGACTCCTGTATTTGTCAGTTGCAGCTCTGCTGCGTGAGTGTTTGAATATGTAAAGGTAAAACCTGATATGAGGGAAGAGTTTTACCAGAAGCGGAGATTGCTATTCAGAATCTACGGAGAATTCACCCTTGGCGACATTGTGTTGCATTTGTTATTCATATTGGTGGGAATGACTTGACTGTAATATTGATGAGTAACAACCCCCTACTTATACAGTCTATCACGTATTCCAACCATCTTTCTCTTATCCCTTACAGATGACACTTTAAACTTCTGTCTATATGGTACTTTAGTTTTGTTGGGCACATGGATACATTATAGCGGTAAAGTGGAAATAATAATTCTTGGTGCTAACGAATAAATAAGTGCTTAAGTTGGGCTTTTGTCTCATTCACTGATGATGATAGTAAGTGTTCTGCTCCAAGGCAGGTCAGTAACTCCAAGGTCCTGGACCGATGGTGGTTTGCTATTGCTTTCCATCAGATAAAGATGCAGTCCTAAGGACGAGACTTACGGTTTAAAGTGGGCTCCAAATCATATCACTTGTCAACCGGGAATCGAACCCAGGGACATGTCTTATTCACTAATATAAATATAATACAAATGAACAAATTCAACAATTACATATACTTATTCACAAAACCCTAGTTCCCCGATAATACTCTATATTTAAAGTAAAGTAAGGTAATTTCGTGATAGTTTTTAAAATTCTAATCGTGAATATACCAAGCTTTTTATAGCGACCAAAGTTTGTCAGGTCCTGATATATACTCTACTTTTCCGTCGAGAACGACATCTCGCTTCCAAATATCAAAAGAAAACGAAAGATCGGCAAGCGTTTTTGAACTTTTGAACTGAACAACATATTAACAATCTGTGTTTGGAAACTGATTGTTTCGACCAAGTAAAGTTAGTAATATGAAACTTTTTTTTCAAGATTCGTTGTTAAGAAAGAAACACCGGCGACCTATATAATAAATGTGTTGTTATATATTTAGTTATAGGGTCAAAACTTAAGTGTTCTGACGTGTTTGATGCAGCACGAATTTGCTTTCCTAGAAGTTAATTGCTTGTTGAGTATGAAATTTCCTCTGAAGTAGTGTTTCTAGGTGTTCTTCAAAGTAAAAACTTTCATATTCTATCACTAATTGAGACTATCACCAAATTACCTATTTAATGTCATCAGATTACCTGTCTAAAAGTCAACACGAATCTCAAAAAAGAAACCAGGGTGAACTTTAAAAGCAAAGAGAATAGGGACGAAAAATGTACTAAAAATATAGCACTAAGAATATTATTAATGTAGCCAAGTTAGTTTTTTTTTTTTTTCGCCAAATAATTTTTGTAATGATAGCATACAGTTTAAAACACGGCAAGTAAAATAGATCAGTAGCAAGGATATAAAGTAATGAAAAGAGTAATTATAATTAGAAAACATAAGCAAACATACGTTACTCTCACCAGCACATTATCTACCGTGTCGTCAAATTGTCTATACTGCGGAGTTATAACTTGGAATAAAGAGTCACATTTGGGTAATAATGTGTTCCCTAAAGTTCAACGAACAACGCAGTTCCCACATGCTGACTTATTAGTCAATCTAATGCCTTGCAGAGTTTCATTTGTAGAAAATCACAAAATTGCTTTATTCAGGTATCCTATTATTTTGCTAATTGTGATTTCTGCTGTGGAAATCTTAAGTCCCCTATCAACATCCATATAACGAAATACTGCCTGACAGTAGAAACCCTAATATGTTGAGAGCATGCAATGACCAGTGACTTGAAATTCTCGTTGCAACTAGAAAGAGGTTGTGATAATGAAGTAGAAACAGCATTAAAAGCTGAGCAAAGTACATAGAAACAGTTTCGTTTAGATAAAGCTGATAAACTATTTAATTTGGACCATTTGAGTAACTAATGACTCCGGCTTGTCTATTCCATTAACTGTTAAGTTTCTAAAATGCACAAATATCCATTTCTCAACCGGGAGTCGAACCCAAAACCTTGGAGACAGCTTCGTTTAGCGAAGAAGCGCAGTGGGAGGTTTTTAATTTCAGGGCAGTACAGTAATGTATAAATATCAGTACTCGATAATGTCTTTAAAAATGTTGTTAGCTGAAATCATTTAAGTTAAACGCTTAAAAGTAACTAGGTTAATTTCAACAAAATAGGCACAGTAATGTTATGATAGGTTAACTGCGTTAATACAGAGTATATTAGGCAAAGCTATCCCTGTACGATACGCACGCGCTGTGAACGGCGTATGATGGTGAATATGGAGGTAGCCCTCCACATATTCTCGACTTACGGTACGAAGTGAGGTGGGGTTGTCAGTCCCACGATCGAACGCCTTTACCTTCCCAAGGAGCCCAGGAATATCAAGAACACTCTGGTATTCAATTTGATCATCTGAGTGCACCTCAGAGCACCAGGCATGGGAACACTGCGTGTACTGGCCGGGATTTGAACTCGTACCTCCCGATTCGTAGTTAGACGACCTACCGCCTGAGCCACGGCGAGAGTAATTGGAGTATACCCAACTATCATTGTAGATCATAAACATTAACAAATAAAATACTACTTTCATACGGAGCAAAATGGTGCATTCTACTAGCCGTAATCATAAAGAACAACTACGATATAGGGTTGGCCAGACCGATCCGGATATCGGATATCTGGATCCGCGAAGATCCGGATCTTCGGATTCAGATTCGTTTTTGAAATATCGATGTTGGCATATATATATCTTTATTGTTTAGATGATCCTGATAATATTTCTGGATGAAATAGGTCTTCTTTAGTAATTTATGGTTGTCCTCAAGTTGTTCACTAAAAGTTTACACGACATTAAAGTTTGCTTGTACTGCGAGCATTTGGCTGTATGAACTTAATTTGCATTTTCAACTTTCCTTTTTGTTTTACGTAATAGTATACTATTATTTAAGAGGCTCACTACAAAGAAAAGTAATTTTTCATGTTGTTTTCCGAAGTGAATGTCTACGAGGCTTGAAAAAATAACCGGAGCATTTACAGTTTAAGTGGAAGTGCGCTTTTAATTTAAACCCTTTTTATTTATTTATTTTTCTTTATCATTGAAGTTAACAGTTGTGTTTCACATGTTGTATTATACTCTGGGTTATTATAAAGCTTGTCAATAAGTTTCAGGAAATAAAGGGCAAAAAAGGTTATCAAATATACCTCCCAGCAGTCTAATGTTTTGATAGATTTATCTACCAGTGATTTTTTAAAAGGAGGTATACAGGTGTAACAAAATTTACATGTATTATTACTATTTGGGATTCAATTACTTTGTCTTGTCTGGTCGCATTTTCCTCACTTCAGAAATCCGAATGTGAGTTTCAGATACCTGGATCCGGATCCGACTTTTGAATATAGGGTCATTCAAATATTAGGTCAGCACAGTTTGTCATTTTAGACCCTCTGCTCCTTTGTAACCAAGATTAAGCCGATTTCCTATCCCGAATACATAGATTTCTCACAAAAATGAACAAGGCTTGAGTCACATCTCTCTCATGGATGCTGACGTAATATTTGAATAACCCCTACCTGCGTCCGGTATTTAGATATCTGAATACGGGTCCGCATTGCGAGTTTACGGTTTCGGATCAGAAATTTGAATATTCACATTCTGATCCAAGTTTCGGATATCCGAACCTCGGAACGGTTGTCTGGAACGTCTGAGATTCGGATCTTGTCATCCCTACTACGAAATAATGTAAGGATGATTGTTGCTTACTACACTCGCTGACATTGGACATTTTACAGTAGGTGATCAATTATTTAATATTTTACACCCACAAAAGTCTTGCAGAAGCATGTAAATCTCGTACATTATGACATATATATATATATATTGCTTCAGCTGTCTGTATACTATAAACATTAATAATTTATGAATCGCTGTATTTTTTCGTCGTTCAAACGTAGTAATAACTTTGTTTTGTTATATGTCGAAATAGAATGCTTTTATTTCCAATTATCCTGTAATAATAAACTTGATTTCTCGTTCATAACAGTATCAACAACATTCGTGTTGACACAACAGTCATTGACTTGAAGTGTTCTTTTTCCTTGTTCTGCGTGTGACAAACCCAAAATATAACAACAATTGAAAAATCATCTGGAAAGTAATATGTAGTATAGCGTCTTGGACTCTCTAACTGCCACCAGGGTTCAGTTCTCATTTAAGCTGTACTATTTTTTTTTCGTATATACTTTACCAGTAACAGAGAACATAAGTTGGGAGATTTATCTTCTGAAGGAAAGTTACACAGATGCGAGATGCCAAATCATTGGACAGATTAAACAAATGTGCATTAAGATAGTGGTAAATACATGTAATTAATTTTGTTTCCTTGTTTGTGTGTCTTCTTTTCGGGCTTAGTGTCTCTTCTATCGCTTCTCTCTTTCTCCCTCTTTTCCTGCGTATGTGCGTGTTTGTTTGATATCCAGCTGTTTTAATAGATCATTCTCAGTAAGTGTTTAAATTTTTGTAATTTTAGATTGCTGTAGATAAAATTAACACTGACTTGTTCGGAATATACCAAATTTGGGAAATCGATAGACATTAATCTAGTCCATTTCCTTTTTAGTTTACAGATTAGAAATGATATATTTAATCTATTGACCTGGAATACCTGGAACTAGCCTGGAATTTAGTTTTGGGCCTGGAAAACTAGAATAAAACCTGGAATTCAAGGAGAAACCTGAATTTTTAAATTTTTCACCTTATTAAAATCTACTATGAAAACATTTAGAAGGAAGATCCTTTAATGAACTGGGAAATTTAAGGTCACAAATTGAGACACTTAAAGTTAGGTATTTTTTGTAAGAAATCCTTCAGGGACTCACAAGGGACACTATCGAGAAGTGCGCTCCGAAAGTAGAATATTTTATAACCATTGGTAAGAGATCTTAACGCTATACAAACGAAAACATTAACTGCCCAAGTGCAGAAATAATTCGGAAATTTATTTATTTATTTTATTATTATTATTTTACCAATCCAGATTTGAATTTTGTTGTTGTTTGGAGCATAGAAACCGAATTCGACAGCCAAACTTCGCAGATGAATTCTTTTTGTTAGTTACTGCACAGTTTTCGCAACTGGTCTTCTGACAGGAGATATCTACATTTCTTGTTTGAAATCTGTAAAAAAAATGTGCATTTTAGTTAGTACATATTTTTTTAATGTTTTCCAATGAGTTAAAGAAAAAGTATGTAGTTGGTAAGTGCTTCTTTAAATTGATAAAATAAACGTTATTTGTTTGTTTTCAAGAAGAAAAATGTTGTAAATTAATGATCTAGAAAAAAAAGAGACAAGTAGAACTGGAAAAGTATGGTAATTGAAAATTACACATATAATAGACTCTCTGTAGTATTAAATATTTTTTGATGTTTCTTTCAAAGCGTAAAAAATAAATTTAAAAAATCTTGTTTTCATAGTTTTTTTTAAGATTTGTTGAATAATTCTAAATTATATGTTCTAAATTTGTGAAGTATGGACTAGTTTGTATAATATTCTGAATAGTGTTTAATGAATATTATATATCTTTTTGGCTTTATATGTTCATTTACAACATTCTCTTTATTTTCTAGATTTTAAAGAAAAGAAACTTATTCGTTCCTTCAGTAGTGAAAGATACGAAGTCAAGCGCTGTCCTCTAGTAGGCGTTCTTTACTTCAATGTAAAAGCCATATATTGCGATTTTCGAGCTGCATTGCAGCATCAGTGTCACAGTAAAATTGAATCAGGAGAGATTCGCTCGTATCCATCCTTTTTTCCATAGGTTTTTACCGTGTCCTTTTCCATTCCACTTTACTGCTTCGTATAATACTTTTTTCATATTTCAAGCTGGACTTTCACTCTCTGTGCTTAGGTTTTGCCGCATGAAATAAACTGCAATAAATCTAGAAAAATTATGGTTCTATGAAGATATTTTCGCATATGACAGTCTCTACTTGCTTGAAAGTTATTGGCCTTGTTATTCACGTATAATAATTAAAAATTAATCTTGCAATTATTTTATTTTTCTGATTGCCTGTCTGTTTATGTAATCACTACTTTTGTGTTTTGAATTTGAATATTAAAAAAGACATCATATATAATAATAATTATTATTATTTTGTAAGTTACTTCTCTCTCTCTCTCTCTCTCTCTCTCTCTCTCTATATATATATATATATATATATATATATATATATATATTTCGTTTTTTATACCATCTGGATTAGGAATATGTCGTACACAGTTTATCTTGAACCTCTTGGGTAGTGACGATTTGTTAGAAATCTACATTCGCTTAAATACAACGACTCAGTAACTCAGGTTCTTCGTAGGCGTCGCTTTCTTCTCTTCTTACATCAAGTGAGTGACTTCGAATATCTAACCTCCCGTTGGTCATAAAAAGTATTTCAGTTGTATTTAACGGGAGTTTTTCACGTTGACCAGAACTTCTCTGTTCGCCGTCATGTCTTTGTGCTGAAGTTAAGAAATTTCAGTGTTGTTCGAAGGTCACTTTCACCTAGCATGACAGATTCTTGAAATTGGAACTTCATCTTCCGTTATTGTATTTAAAATTTTATAGTGCACTTCATGCTATGACAATGAGAATCCTATTTTCCATATAACGGTACCTCTTACATAGCCGTTTGGTTTTCATTCCTTCAACTGTTTCAACAAAACGTTTTTTCATCATTCGGCTCACATATTCTCCAAGTCAATTTCACGTGTCATTTTGTCGTACAGGAATAGAGTTATGTCAAAATTGACTTTGTCGTTGGGTTTCTTGGAACATAGCACAGATTAATATATCATCTGACCCACTTACTATTTAAAGATTTTGAAGCGTAGTCAAGATGGCTGCTTTCAAGATGGCGGCCATTGTTGTCATACCCTCCAGTATGTATTGTCTCCTGTCCAGTATCCATTAATAGCCATTTACTTTCAATATATTTAACATTTTATAAAAGAAAAGGTGTTTTCCGTACTCTGTATTGGATTTACTTGCTCTCTACGTTCCATCTTTGTCTGGTTCCCCTGTCGTTATTTGTGACGTCAGGACCTATAATTTTGGCTGTGAAGGTTTACCTAGGCACTGTATCTACGTACGAATTTTCATCAAAATCGAGCTCTGACACCTGGCGAGTGTTCCTTGTTAGGTGTCTGAATGCCATAAATTAAATCAGTTCAATTGAACAAAGAATAATATACAAAAATTTACAGGATGAGGAAGTAATATTCACTTCCGAAGCGGTGTAATCTCAACACAAAGACAGTTAGAACTCGGAGTGGCCGAGAGGTCAGTACGCTCGCTTTCTATGCACGTGGTCAAGGGTTCACTTTCTTAGAAGCTCGTTTAACAAGTTAATAACAAATCAATAATTTCTTTGAAAATTATGCCTGTGCAATTCACCGAAATAGCCCCCAAAATCTGCAACATACGCTCCCAGAGCATTAAATAAATAGGCTATGCTATGCTATGCTATGCACGCTAGGCAAGGAGGAAGATATTGCTTTGATTACAGCGCTATTTTTTTTTCGTTTGGTGGGAAGTGATTGAAAGAGTAAATCGGAACAGGATAGTTGGTCTGATATTTTAGTTCTTTTACTCTACCATCTGAGGAATGGCTTCTATCTTACGAAAAGTCCCAATGGGCAAGCATCACAAGAGCTACATATTGTCCTTAGGGATTTAATCGGGGCACGAATTAAATTGATTTATGTACTTTAGGCATTTTGGACTCAAAACGTCATCGAGACAAAATCTATATAAACCATTATACACTCACACCAAATAAGTTGACTCTTTGGTAGGTACGCGGATTCGAACCCTGCGGCCGATCATCCTCACTGACTTTTTTTCTAAGGTTTCTCTCAGTTTCACTAGGCAAGTGCCGGGATAGAACCTTAAGGCCTTGACCGCTACCCTTCCAATTCTCCCCTATCTCGATCCCAGCCATAGTCAGAGATGCCTAAAAGCCATAAGTAAACAAATTATAATGACTAATATCCCAATAATCTTCTTTGTTATTATTCTTCCAACACTAGCGTGAATATGCGTTGGATAAGACGGCGCATTGTTAGCAAGGGATGTAGTTAACGACATTGCCCTTTCAACTTCACTGTGATTTTTAACTATTTAGGCTACTAAGGAAATCAACCTTTTTTTTTTCGTTCTTCTGGAAGATGCCAAAGAAGAATTATATGCTGTCACTCGTTATGCGAAAGATTCCGTTATATCGATGGAGTTGTCGGATTGACTTCATATTTGATATATATACACCTTACGACCTCTAGAGTATATATCCGGTGCAAGGTGGCGCTACGACCGAAAATTACAAAAATACTCAAATTCGATTTTTTAAACATTTTAGACGTGATCAGGCCCCTAAGTTGTTGTTAATAAGCGAAGTTATACGGGGCCCCGGGCAAGTCAATTACTTGGGGTCCATTTAATTTGGTATTAAGCCTCAATTTAAATTTATCGTCAGTAGCAGTATAACTAAGCATGAGTGAATAATTAATTATTATTTACCTTGTAAATTAAAATAATTAATAATAGTAATAACAAAAAGAGGAGTATAAATAAGGAAATTACATTTAATGCTGTTCCAT
Source organism: Lepisma saccharinum (assembly GCA_022664845.1). NCBI lineage: Eukaryota > Metazoa > Arthropoda > Insecta > Zygentoma > Lepismatidae > Lepisma > Lepisma saccharinum. The sequence goes on from JAGDQP010037670.1 coordinate 17,947, forward strand.
TGCAGACAGAATATATTTTTCAGTAATCGGCTCTTGGCTATATAGGCCTCTAGAATCTATGTATACACGGAAAGAAATTAGTTTTAACTAAGTCAAGATTTTGCTAGGTTAATGACCAAAAGGGTTGCACATAACCTACTGGTTATTTATTACAACCCTTTCGAGACATGAAAGTACCTAATTCTGTAGGTAAATCGTAACCCATTGAAAAAGATTAACAGAAATCAGGGTAAAAACAACCCATTCGTGGGTAGCAAGTTACCTACACGATTGGTACAAGAAGGAATAAACCAACAACACGGTTAATTTAAACAACATGATTGACCCACTCCTCGGTTATGCTAACTGTTTAATGTGCAGGTAAATTTAACCTTCTGAGAATTAGTTATTTTTTAACCTTAATGAGGGTTAGCTGAACCGAGTTTCGTGTATACGAAATGGCGGTCATTGAACACTGAGAGGCTTCCACATGGAAGCTTTGTACCAAGGCCAAAACGTTAAAGTGAAACTTAGGACGTAACCTAGCAACCCTAAATCTAGGAATGTAGTGTTATATAAATTATTATT
>JAGDQP010037671.1:0-12849 GCA_022664845.1 Lepisma saccharinum
TTGTGATAGTGATTTTAACAGAACGAATAGTACTCATACAAATATTTTGTTACTACATATAGCTTCCTCCTTCTTTTTAATTTTATTGATTTTTGTTGTTGCGTAAAAGATTTTTGTAATAAAACAAAACTTTATGTTTTCAGTGAAAGTTAATTGTGTTCTACTCCTGAATTGTTTATTTTACACCTTTTTATATTAATTTTTATTTTGATTCATTATTTTCAATTTAAACACAATTAGCACTGGCTTGATTAATTTCAATAATTGTATTTGTTTACCGTAAGTAATTGTTTGTTATTTATTGGTTTGTTTGGATTTTGGCTTATTTAGCCCGGTTGACATCAGGTATTGTCATTGGGGCGATGGGCGTGTAGTATTAATAGACTGTCTCGCATTTCAAGGCACCGAGTGCTCCTTCCAATTTTGACAGTCATCTTTTAGTAGATATATCTTCAAGTAAATATATAAAACGCTCTCAAATCGACAGTCTTTAAGTAGCTCAGTAGGCTAGGTAGGCCTGGGACCGGGCTAGGTGACATCTCGGACTGGTGTGCCTGTGGTCTCGTGTTCAATGTCCGCCAGAGTCAACTGTTTTTTATGTTCTGTTTTTTTTTGTATAACACTATTTTTTCTCCTTTGTGCTTTCGGGAAATGCTTTGCTTTTGGACTCATAAACTATAAATGTTATGAACTACGTTTACTGATTTTTTTATTTTGAGGTTAATTATTATTTGTAGCTGTTTTTACATTTGATTATGTTTTTGACATATCGTTTGTATAGATTACTATTAAATATATTTTGGGCTAAGCTTACTAAATGTTGATGATTTTGTTCTAAATGACTGTATTATTTTAATAGTTTTAGTGCTTTATGTTTTGTAATGTAGGTGCCTGAAGTTAGTTGAAGTGAGGACTTTGCTAAAGAAATTTAAAAAAAATAAATAAATTGTTTCCTCGCTTTTGACACGTTTAGCTTAAAATAGCTAAATGCTTTTAATCGCTAATTTAAGAATGTTGTTATTTGTTGCGTAGTAAGTAATATGAGACATTCCGACTTACTTGAGATTGTACGCGTATTGCAGTTGCTTTTAAGATGATTCACTTTCAGAGTAAACAGAGCAATATGAATGTTTGGATGTTGAGTGAGCTTTTCCCGATAAACTAAAGGAACTTACTTTTATTAGCAATTTTGTGGACCAAGATTTTTAGAATTATACCTGTATTAACTAGAACCATAGATTCCGGGTTATTGCTCTGGATTTTGGGAATGCATAAAAGCAGAGTAGAAGAATGTGTTTAATTGTATATTTTGAATGATGAAAAAGAAGTAGGGAAGTTTTATTCCGTGTTTTAATTTCGATGTTTTAAAATAATTTTAAATTTTGCGTTTTGGTGCGCTTTTAGTGACGTACACATTCTTTAAATTACTGGGTTTTTACATGTTTATTTTTGCTTGTTTAGACTTGTTTGTTATTAGCAATTCAAATTAGAGTTTAATTTTATCTTTGGCTTTTACCTTATTATTATTATTTTTTTAATTTAACTTGAAACTGGAAAAGGGTTTAGGTAGTAATGCATTCTTGTTTTGCACCCTGAATAAGGATTTCAAGGCATATTATAGGAAAAATGTGCTTGTGAATTTTGGGTGGATACAAGTTAAGCTCACATTAATAATTATATTTACTCATCTTGTTATCCTTAATAAGCCTTGTAAAGATATAAAGGGATTTGAGAAATGTTTTATTTTGTTTCAATAATTTTAGATTTTAATTACTTGGTGCGTTTGTATATTTTATATTTGTATTCTTTTCGAGTGTGAACCAATGGTTGTACGCACTTCTTCCACATAGCATTCTTTACATACAACTTTTCAAAGCTTCAAATTCTCTTTACATAGATATATAAAGTACTTTTCTCAATATCTGAATATACATACTCAAACATCTTACATAATTCAAATGAATATAATAATGAGAATAAGAAATAACAGAATATAGACAAGCAAAAGTTTTACGCTGTTCTTTAAATTTTATCTCATCATTTATCCTGCTACCCTCCAATTCCTTCCATTGTCCTTCCTTAACCACTTCCTTCCATAACCCTAACCCCATTGTTGTTATAATCTTACTTTTATTCCTTCGTTCCCTTTTACTGTCCTCCATATTTCACCTTCAGTCAAATTTCCCGTAAGTTTTTATCTACTTTTATCCATTACCTTACACAAGAAAAGAAGATGTCTTTCGCTGTCTTCCTCACCACATAATTGACATAATAATTTCCATTCTTCATTATTTATTCGTGTTCGTTTCTATCGTCTTTCGCTGTCTTCCTCACCACATAGTGGACATAATCGTTCCCCTTCTTCATTATGTTTTCGTGTTTGTTTCTATCCACTTTACCGAATCCAGGCAATTCCTCCCTTTTCTTCTGCCTACAAACCGAGATGTACCTAGCCCTTCTCCACTTTTCTTACATCTCCCCATGAAATTTCAGGGACACCTTCCATTGCATTCTGCATTAAACGCTTGCATATTTATATACACCATTCGCTCTTTCATCCGTTGCATTTCGCCATTATCTATCCTTCTTCCCTTCCATATCCAGCCCATATCGATCCTATATAACTCCTTCTAACCTTCATTACTTAACCTTTTATGTAGGCCTGCTTTGCTAACATAAATTTCCTCAGTACTTTATGGCCTGCCATTTAAACATAGCTTCTTCCTTATTTACACTCCATTCCTTCAAAAACACCGCAACTAGCCGTGCCTGCACTGCATCCCAGTTACCACCAGTTCCCTTTCTATTTTTCATATCTCTTTCCGCTCAAAATTTCAAGCGTCTAAAATTACTGCCCGAAACAGACGTCCAATGAGCTTGGTTTTCATGTCCGACATCTCATGTACTGCCCTCATAAAACCCTCCAGTTCGTATTTCGCCTTGTCTTTACCTAACCTTATGCGCCGCGTCTATTTTCCTGTCATTGTTATTGTTACTCCTAAATACTAAAAAAAAAAACAAAAAAACATTCTATCACCTCCCCGACCATATTTGTATCCATTTTTATAACCATTATTTTTGTTCTCCTTATATTCACTACTAATTAATTGTTGTTTCAATAATTCTTTAATGTATGCAAAGCTCACGGTAATCCTTCTTTGGAATTCGCCAACACCATTAGATATATTGTGTTTAGCAATACCGGAACCTCTCCATCCCCTATTTTTGGTATATCCTATTGTCTCTCAATAACATATACCGCGATATCCTTTATAAACAGCACGGAAATCAGTGGTGATAACACACATCTTTGCTTCACCCAGAGACTCGATGTTTGCAACTTTGTATCCTTGTTCCCCTTATATTTAACACAAAAGAATACATTCTTATAAACTACTCATAATGCTGGTATCATTTTTGCTAAGAAGCTCTGCCTTCACAGCTTTTGCCACAAAATATGTTTGTTAACTGTATCAGACGCTTTCTGAAAATCTACAAAGCACACACATAACTTCGTCCCCTTATTCACTGTCCTACTTTTATAAGCGTCTGCGCTATAAATACATTATCCAACGTTCTACACATCCTCCAAAACCCTGTAACGGTCTTATTTTATCGAAAGTTTCATTCCATCCTGTTAGCCTCCTACATAGTATTTTGCATATGCTTTTCCTATAATCGGAACAATTGACACACTACCTTGTAAATACTGGTATTATTTTTGTCCTCTTTACCCTTGTATATTGGACATATAATAGACTGTGATCATTTGCTTGGGAATTTTCCTTCGCGGTACAGAGAATTTACTAGTTTGATCCCTATTTCCATTATATTCCTATTCTTTAAGGTAGCCTTGCACACTTTCCGTCCAATTCCCTCAATATCTTATGCTTTTCCGTTTTCCAGACTATTTACCACTTGTTTGTATTCCATCTCTGAAAGTGTATGATCCAAAATAGGTACGAAGTCTCCCATGTAATGCGGGAAAGTATGTCCCCCCACTATCTGTCTACTGTCAACTTGTAAAATTTCCCCAAAAAGCTGGTTTCACTGCTGCGTTGTATTGTTTGCTCACGCTACTTCCATTTACACAGTTGTCTTAAAATTACTCAGAGTTTTATATGCACTGCTTTCTCGATTTGTTTCTTTCTTCGCTCCTACCTTAACATTTTTTCTTGTTTTATAATCTCCTTGTAATGTGTTTTTGGCATTATGTAATTTTTTTCTAGCCTGCATTTGATTCCTCATTCTATATCGTCGTAGCGCAATCCCCGCCTCCTTTTCCCCTCGTTTGCATCTAAAGTTATATCGTTCCCAATCTGTGTTACCTTCTTATTGTGCCTATCCATGTGTCTAGCCGCTCTTGAAACACTCTTTGCTACTGAAAACAAGATCAATTTCAGTGACACTTCGGTGAGCCTAAAAACGTCTCAACTACTCGTCTACGATCATACACGCTACTTACAAGAAGATTCCGTTAAGGCCGTTTGCACAGAGAAAATGCTTACATAAAAATTTCCCACGGGAACTTCGGAATAATGTTTTTGCATCATAATCTTGTTAGAGTTTCAAGCACTCACTAGGGTCACTTTTTGCTAAACACCTAACCAACAAGACAGTTTCTTTCATAGGGGTGGAAGAGATTGGGTAATTCCATCATCCTATTATTTCAAGCAGTTATTTGTTCTACATGTACCGTTAAGAGCACAACACATGGTTTCTGCTAGCAATTGTCAACCAGTAAATATAGAAGATTTACGTATATAACATTGAGACGATTTTTATAAAAGTGTACAAAACGTGAGGCTTGAGTAAACTTGTATGATGACAGATGTGATTACACTACTACAGAGTAAGTAAAATGGTAAATAGTATTTTGTAATATTATCTTTAAAAGAAAATTGTTGGTGACGATATGGAACTTACATAATGTTTCATTAAAATATCATTAAGAAAGATGGCTGGCTTGAAGTAAAGAACTCACCTAACCAAGTTCGCAATGAGTCTCACCCGAAACTCCTATCAAAAACCTAGAAATACAGTTCTTTCATTGAATAGTACACAGGTTTTTGTGTAAAGGAAATAGCATATCAATTTATTTTATATTTTCTTATAGTTTCGCGTCTTATTGAGTTTCTTTGATTTCTCTATCTTACAAAATAAAACTAGGAAGAATTATATATAAGAACATAGAAAAATAAAACAAAAAAATAAAGCGAACAAAAAAGAGAAGAAGTTTGGAAGCTGTAGGTCGTATATGTGAATGTGTCTTGCTTCAAATCCCCGCTGTGGGAAGACAAGAGGCTTTGCCTGATCTCTCTCAGTAGACCACCCGAGAAGCTGCGGACAAAGTTTTATGCCTTAAATTTTTAAGTGCAATATCTTCTTCTAGGGGACTCCACAGACAGTGAGTGTCCGCTCTCTGTCAATTCCGGGGATTCCATAATGGCCGCCAATGGAGTACTCGCTCTCTGCAAGAGAAGCAATGCAACTGCTGCAAAAGCAACCAATAAAAAGACTTCGTTGTACTTTTCTTTGCAAGGATCACTCCGCAATGGCTGCTATGTTACATGGAATATTTAGGTTATTTAGAGAAGACGATGAAGAAGAGAAGGAAGGCATGGGGGACTATTTTCATACAGGATCGAAAAAAGAAGAACCGCGGTTTATATATGCAAATATTAGGTCAAATTATTTGTTCAAGTAAAAAATGGGAACTAAGAAAACCACTGAGTAATATTAGACTAATCCTTTATGCATAATTAATTTTGATTTAGTGTAATGCTGTACAAGGAAGAGAAGCAATAAGCTTTTGTGTTGGTGGTGCTAGAAAATACTGTTGTTGCTTTCTCCCACTTCTCTATGAAACGCCAAAATTGCAGTAATTCTTGACATTACTTTCATCACAGAATATCGCTATTTTCCCGCCCTTTTCAAGAAATAAATACTATCAAGCTTTGTTCAATATATATCGTTCGTGGCATGTGTGCTTTTTAGTAGACAAACACCGTGTGTGTGGGTTTTCTTTAGGTTCCCCTTTCCTTCCACTTTCTTCATTCGGATGATTTCATCATCATCATCATCATCCATCCGGCCTGAGTCAAAGTTGTCTAAAAGCCTTACAAATTAAATTCAAATATATATATAGATAAATATATCGACAACCTATCCTGATTTGTAATAACTGATAATGCTTTCTGAATCTCTTGCAGACCTTCTCCCGTCAGAAGAAATCATGAGGAGATGGTAGGTGATGTAGAACTGGAAAACGTACGATATTTAGAGGTATGTAACGATTTTTAAAAATGAATTTTGTTAGACCGGCGAAATAAAAGTATCAATGCTTGTTTTACACTTCTGTTTCTTAATTTTGTATTAAAATCCCTCCTTTTTCAGTATATTCGAATTATCAATTTAATGTATGGCTTTTGGGCATCTATGTCTGAAACAGGGATATAAGGTGCCACGGTGGCTCAGTTGGTTGAGCGCTCACCTCTGGTGCTAGGGATCGTCGGATCGATCCCTGCTTATGCCATGTGGTCTTTGTGGTGGACAAACACCGTGTGCGTGGGTTTTCTCGGGGTTCTCCCGTTTCCTCCTACTTTCTTCATTCCGCTTATTCATCCTATCATAATCCATACGGCCTGAGCCATAGTTGCCTAAAGGCCTTAAAATTAATTCAAACAGGGATATAAGTTAGGAAAACGCATACGGGAAAGTGTCGATCAGGGTCTAAGTTGAGAGAACCATCCCGAGATTTGCCTGATATGACTGAGGGGAAAACCCTGCTGAAAAATCGGTTAGGATGGTCAGTCACTGGTATCAAACCTAGAATGACTCACACTCTACCAACTGAGCTGGAGCCACTCGGTTTAATTTTATTCGAGTTCCTTGGTGTATGGAGAGTCCGTCAATGTCTTTTCTGATAATTATTGAGGTACCAGATTTGTAAATTTGTAAACAAAACATGTAGTATAATAAACGTTTGGTCTCCCCACAAATCATTTTATTGATGATTTTCTTGTAGTACATTGATATACTTTGCGTTGTATTGAATTATAATTAAATTCGTGCGAAACGAACACTCCTTTTACAATACTTGGGTAGCAAAATTGTAGTTGCACTATTTTCATATTTTTTATCATGTTCTTACTGACAGATGAATATCAGACGTACACAAAAAACACTCTTTTGCATAAACGTATTAATATTTAGTTCCAATTAAGCTTTACTTTAATACTTTAATGGTGTGGTAGAATAATGCATTAGGAAGCACATCTTTTTCTGAAATGACCTTAGATATGTACGTATATGTGGGTGCGGATGTGTTGGTGGAAGATTTCATTATCTAGTTGGATCTCTCCCAGGTTTCCATGTACCGCGTTCGTTGGAAGCTAAACTAATGCACAGCTAAGGCCATTATCGAATATGATGATGCAAAGTGAGTTTAAAAAAATGATTGGAGATAAAACGAGCAGCCAAGATGTTCCATTAGCTCTTGCAAAATATGTTTGTGGGTCAAAATTATCTTTCTGGTTTCCTCTTGATAAATGAGTGCAGGGGACATGTCATTCGATATTCTTGCATTAAGACATAGTTATTTTTTTCTTTTAGCTGATCATTTTCTTTAAAATCTTTCTTAATGATGTTTATAATTTTTAAATTTGTGGTATGAACACAGTAATGTTATAATTTGGGATGAGATGTAAAGTAAACTGATTTTTATGAAGAAAAGGTTTGGAAACCTTATGAAATGAACTTAAAAAAATATTCTTTACATTCATCTGCAATGGTATTGTTGCTCAATTTTAAATCCTTAATGTACTCTTTTGTATGTAATAGTTAAGCCATTTGAATTTCTGTCGTTTGCTTGCTGTTTATTTTACTAATTAGATTCCAATGTCTGAGTTGAACAGGTGTTTATGTGTAAATTCAATTACAAATCTTGGTTATGACGCTCTCCGGCAGCAAAACATAATATCGAAGGTAATTTCGAAGTCAATATTCTAGGTAAATTCTGGAATTTGCCTGATAAACTTGGACTGATATGCTGCAGAAATAGCTGAAATAACGATCAGCAACAGAATTAGAATTTTTGTGCCTCTAGTGCTGAAGTCTTTTACTTGGTATGAGAAACACAAGGTACTCATAGCTCATGTAGAAACTTTTCGATTGTATGTTTGAGAGGTCATTACTGGCTGATAGAGACAAAAAATAACGAATTAATAAATATATCGACGTCTGAGAATTATATTGTCATATCTCTTATTAAATTCCCACGGAGATATGACGACATAATCTTTTAGCAGACATTCAAAGGATATGAAGTGCTTATAAGTTCCTCAAGCATTATCACTGTGTTCTATTCACTTTGAAAGCCAATAATAGAAAAAAATAGATAGGAAGATAAAAAGATCGATTTTTGCATTCACTTTTGTTATACGTGTCACAAAATGTTCTGATATGATAATGACACAATAAACAAAAGTGTTTCGATAGCAATTCCCTCTCATTATACGATTTTATAATGTAATATGCACTGTACTGGAAATGGATATAAGGTTCCTCGATCGTTTCTATCTTTTGCAGTGCTTTTACACAAAATGTAATGATGTAGTACAGTGGAATCCCAGTTTAACGCGTTCCGATTCGTTGCGGATTTGGATTGAACGCATTACAAAGCATGTCTGACGAAACAAATAGCCAATAATATGTTGTTTTTATGTAAATGTAGTAACGAACTGCACAGAGGGATTCTGCATTGTCTATAACTGGTATTGACTCCGTGCTAAAGGACCTTCTAGGGATAATGGATGGTGTTTCAGAAACCCATTTCTGAAATTCGCAGAAATAACAAGCCATGAATAAATTGACTCAGATTTTACAGGAGAAAATTAAGATACCTTCCTCCATCCCATATAGGTCATTTTTCGACTTACCGCGTTTTAGCTATAACGCATGGTAACGCATGTCCCTCGAAAACCGTGTTCAATCGAACTTATACTCTATTTTACATTCCACGTAAAAAATAATGTCTTCAGTAAAGCTCGCCTGTGTCATCTTAAATGTTGCCTCACGTTAATGGGATACATTTTAGCTTACTTTCATTTAATATAATGCAATCGATTTGCTGTTTTCCCGTCTTGAATGTACGAGGAACTAAGAACCAACTTTATATATCGCAATAGTCCTAAATTGTTTCTACTTGTTTTATAAATCTCTTTCGTATCGCATGCATCGATGGCTGTAGCTCAGTGGTAGAGCGTTGGCGTAGCATTGGGGAGGTTGTGGGTTCGATACCAGAAGCCGACCATACCGGCTGAGGCTTTTCCAGGTCTTTCCTCCGTCAGACAAGGCAAATGCCGGGATGTCACTTTCAACATATGCCCTGGCCGACACTTTCCAGAATATTTTCCCTTCCTCTATCAAGGCCTAAATCTTAGATGCCTGAAGGCCAGAAATAAAATTCAAATTCAAATTCTATCGCATGCAAGAAGATATCCCTTAAAGCTTTCTGTATATTGTATTCATTCAAGCTTATCCTTAACTGGATATTTAACTAACAGTGCTACACCACAGTCCGTCTCTCATCGATCGAAGTGAGTTTTGCTGGGACGAAAGTATATTTCCAATTATTAAAGATGATCGGGGGCCATATTCCCTCCCATCCCACAAACGTACAATTTGCATTGTTAGGTTATCTGTATTACTCCGTAACACACCTCATAAACATGTTTATAAAGCTACCTTACTGGTAAATTCCTAACGTTCTGTCTTCATGGTGTGCAGTCCATTGTTTCTCTGAGAGAGCAGCTACGTAGAAGAAAGGGAAGAGGAAGTTTTGATATATCCAGATATCTATAAGAATGAGTCTCATATATCATTTCTAATCCTTTAGAGCTGCTAGGGTGGGTAGTTTCTTTCTGTGGGGTTAACACCCCCAGAAAGAAGCACTGGACCATTATTCTTGATGTAACAACAGTTTTAACTACATTTCATCTCATACAGCTGGCTGTACATTGTTCATTCCAGCTTCAATTGGCAATTAATTTTATACTTTATTGGGACTGATAACTAAAGCTGTAAAACAGTGCTTAGATTACTGAAAAGCAGTCATTTTTAGCTGTGTGACATTTGAAAATTAGCTTGGACTATCGTTGCTCTCAGTGCACACTGAGATTAATAGAGAAATAGACGATAGAATATTTTCAAAGAGGCAACAATGAATTAAAATGCGTGCAAAGCAGAACACCTGATATGTTTATTTTAAAAAGAAAATCACATATTTTTCCAGCCTTTCCCCATAGTGCAGTTTCTCAAACTTAGAAACATTATTCATCTGTAATTTCCTATGGAACTTGGTGTACATCATTAGATAAGGCTCAGTGCAATAGTGGTCCAACTCATGTCATACTTCAATAGTACATTGCATATTACAGAACATTAAATTCCTTGCTAAGAGACATAATTTTAATAGTCCTTTGTTAAAGAGATTTTTCGTCCTGTTACTGTACCCAATCAATTTTGTTTGATGTAAACTGTGCAAACTGAAATTTTTCTAACTTTGTATTTCATGTATATGAAAAGTGTTACTTGGTACAATTTAATTTCTACTTTTTTTCCTTTATTGAAACTAAGTTTTGCCGACGGTGGTGGAGCTCTTGATAGTGAGTAATATTGATTTTTAGTTATAAAACAAACACCTGAAGGTATGATTAGCGTCCTGCTGTCAGATCAAAGCTTACCAATAAAACCTCATCGTGTTCCATTCTTTAACAGTTCACATTACTGGCTGGTGGAATATATATATAACACTTTCCCGTAATGTGATATTATCAGGTTAGTGCTGTCAGCTACAATCTTTAGGCTGGTGGCAGGAGATTGCAGTAAGTCACATGGTCTCCTGATTGCAACTTAGACCGACAAGCTTCTAGAACGAGATCAAAGGCGGACGCTATGGTTTGGTTTTAATGACAATTCAGCTTTTAAGCTGTTAGTTTTAACTCCGTAAAGTTATCATTTACGTTGGGAAAAACGTGTTTCTTTGAAATGGAGTACACTATATCAAACTATAACTATTATCGAATATCACAAAGGTATTGAAGTTTGTTATATCCCTATTTTCCTTAAATTTTAGACATTGTTAATTTGTGATTAGCAATTCACGCATATAAGGTGAATAAGATGATGGTAGGTCATTCTCCCGGGTTAGAACAACTAATTGTAGTATTTGACTTTCAAAGGACAGACTGTTTTATGATCTAAGAACGGTGCCTATAAATCTAACTGGATTTATAATCAATGTGACCCGAAAGAGAATCTTTTAATTATAATCAGTTTCCACACATTTAACTGGAATACCAAGCTGAACATATAAATCCAGAAATATTTGTCAATTTTTAAAATAAGGGCGTCTTTCTAAGTTTTCCCACCAAAATGCTCTTGCAGTGAAACATTAAAAACGTGATTGCTGCATATAAAAATAATAGCACTTTATCTAATTTTATTATCTAAGTCTCGTTTCTGTTTTATGATAATCTGAATGGTAAAAGAGTTCAACCATTTTTCTAAAGTATAAGTCCTTTGCCAAGTGTGACATAGACCACTCAATATCTCGACATAGAAGAAAAGTCTGCCAAATATAGCGACTTCAATATTCACTAGTAGGCCGAGTGGTCGTAGCTTCATTGTTCGGGAGTTGGATTAGCAATAAGAAGGTTATCGGAATAAGAAGCCGTTAATTCGCTAAATGCCGCGATGATACCTTCAAACTGAAACCTTGTCGACTTCATTCCAACATTCAGTATCTTTGCCTATCCATGCATGTGCCAAAGATACCTAAAGAATATAAATAAATGCAACTCATTAGTAGAAATGGAATGAGGGATAATTCATTGTAGCCTTTAAATATACTAATTGCATTACTGGTATTAGCTAAATTATAAAAGGAAATTATTTTGAGCATTTACAAACTTGTATCAATAACATAGTTTTTCTCAAATCTACGTAACTTGTAGAATACCTAGCTAAGCCAACACAGATATAAAAGAAAATTATTCGGATTGAATTAATAAAACAGAATACAAAAATTAAATTGAAATTGGATTTGATATCTCTTCAGACGAATATCTGCTAGTAAATTTCAAAATTGTTCTACTTTTGAAGTTATTCCGATAACCGAACACAAAATTCTAAAAATTATTTGACAACATTAACTTGCAAGAACATCTTTTAAAATTTGGACGAATTGGAGTCCCTCTGACATTTGTTTTTGCATTTCAGTAACACCATAAGAAAAAATTATTAAGCCAAGATGATAAATGTAATTAAAAGAAAGAAAAAGAAAGCATAGTATCGCAAAACATTATTTTGTAATGCAGGGTGAAACAGAATATTTAACCATTTATTATCGTTCTTTATGGATAGTATATACCTTACTGTTAGTTCAGTTATTTCGCACTGTATTAATCACTGGAAAATTCGGCTGCAATGAAATCATTATTAGTTTACAATGATTCTCTCACACACACTAATTTAAAAGACATAATAACACAATGTCTCTCTTAAATGATTAGTGTAATGTATCTCTGAAATGACGTAGTGGCATTTAATGTTTAACACAAATAGAAGCAAGTGAGGCGGAGCCTAGTCGGGGGACTGTGCATATAAGCAACCTCCAGGCTTCAGCAATGAGCATCCTATTTAGATGATCAATGTTGTGTTCAAAAAATTGCTGCAATATCTTTCCAACGACACATTAACCACTTTCCCAGCTCTAGTAGTTCCAAAGTTGAAAATTCCCCTCCCTAAAACTCGGGATTCGCCCTTATCTTTGAAACGACCCCTGCA
>JAGDQP010037672.1:0-18512 GCA_022664845.1 Lepisma saccharinum
CTCTGGAAAAAACGAAACTTTGCGAGTAGTTTTCCCGCTTCAAGACCAACCTCATTCAGGGCGACCCTCGACCTCCCAAACGGTCGAAAACATCGACAGAATTCGTGGACTGATTAATTATGGAAGATCGTCGCAGAACCACTGACGAACTTGTTGACTTGTTTAGTTTGCCCTGGATTTCCTGCTGGTGAGACAAGAATTTTTTGTGTGCTGGTAAGGCATGAATTTTGCTGTAAATCCTTTAATTTGCAATTTCTTGCTCAAACTCCGTTGGCAGAAACTCCAGGGCGCACCACACACATTAACAATTTCGCCAGTGGCTCTGCGGCGGTCTTCCATATCAGTACACAAATTCTGACCCTGTTTTCATTAGTTCTGGAGGTCGAGGACCGCCCTGAGCGCAGTTGGTCTTCAAATGACCTCGAAGCGGGAAAAACACTTGTAAAGTTTATTTTTCCCAGAGCAGCTTCCTTGTAAGCCTTTTCAAGCATTACAGCTGTTTCCCCAAACAGAAAACCGAATTTCATAGACTCATGTGTTGTTTCCACTTTCCAGACATCACAAAAATAGCAGAACAAGCGAGAGACGCTTTTCCCAACGGACTTTGAGCAAAGAATTGCAAATGAAAAGAGTCGCAGCAAAATTCGTGCCTCATCAGCACACAAGAAAATTATGCCTCACCACCAGGAATTCCAGGGCGCACCAAACAAATCATTAAGTTCGTCAGTGGTTCTGCGACGGTACTCCATAATCAGTCCAACAATTCTGGCGATGTTTTCGTCCGTTCGGAAGGTCGAGGGTCACCCAGAACGAGGTTGGTCTTGAAGCTGGAAAAACTTTCACAAAGTTTTGTTTTTCACAGACCAGCTTTCTTCTAAGCCGTTTCAAGCATTATAGCTGTTTCTCCAAAACAAAACAGAATTTCATAGACTCATGTGTTGTTTCCACTTTCCAGTCATCATAAAAATCGCTGAACAAGCGAGAGGCGCTTAACGAAAAAAATTACTACGTGTCACCACGACTTCGCTCGACAACGCTGGTCGGTAGACTGATGTAGAAGGGTACCAGCAAGATGTATCTAGCGTAAGAAACATGTACTACAACGGATCCGCTCACCAAAGAATGATTCCTGTCTCTTTTGGGTTCACCCTTGTACTTCTATTCATAAACAATCTAGCTATAACTGAATGTAGTGAAATCAGTGAAATGGACTACTAGTATGAACCGGGGATTGCTTAAACTCTAAAATTTTGCTTATAACATTTACGAGACAGATCGGCCTGTATGACTTCGCCTTTTAGTAGGATTATCAAGTTAGCCTTCTTCCATGAATCGGGGAAGAAATCTTGTTTGAAAAACTCATTGAAAAGTGTGATCAAATAAGGGATCCAAATTCCTTTGCCTAAATTTATAGATTTCGTTTTTAATTGCGTCTGGGTCGGAGGCTTTGCCGTTTTTTTACACGTCTGATTGCTTTCTCTACTTGTTAATTCGTTACTATTAAGTCTTCGTTGTTAACATCTTGATTTTCTTCGTATTTTTTGCTTTTTCCCTTATTGTTTTATTTTGCTCGTTGTCTTCTTCAACTAAATTTTCTGGAAAAAGTTTGTCATAATTTTATAGTTTCTTTCCAGTTTTTTGTGTATTCTCCATTCTCGTTTTTTAATGTTCAGTGCTCGTTTTGTTTATATCTTGCTCATTACTATTTTGTACGGTACGCCCCACGGATCCATACTTAGGTTTGTTTCAATGAATTTTCCTCATGTTCTTCTTTTAAAGTTGTAAAGTTCTTTCTCAAATTTCCTTTTTGTCTCCCTATATTTTTCCAGTCTCTCCTGCCTCAGCCCAGATTTCCAGCTGCCCTATAGCTTTTCCTTGATGCTTTCTTTATTCTACGAAGCTTCTCCAAACATTCCGTCCAATATTTTTTATTTGCTTCCTTTTTGTTACCCTTTTTGAGTACAGATTTTTATATTGCTTCCCGGGTGATCCGTTTTAATTTTTCTACTATTTGATTCAGGCCACAGTTGTCCTCTATTTGTGGTAGTATTAGTGGTTTTATAAATTTGTTTTTCTTTACCTTATTATTATAGTTAAAATTTTCTACGTCGTGTGAATTACCTTCATTCTGCTCGATCTTAGAGCTGATGGTGCTATGCGCGCTTATCGTTCCATCCTCATTTACCATCCAATCACACACATCTTCATGAACCCTTCCCTTTGTTAGCGATACATATATATTGGACTCCGCTCCAGCCCTGCCCCTAAACGTTGGTGGTGGTTGTTCTTTATTGATGACATTTAATCCGTATTCTTGAATCAGTTCTCAATTTTTTCTCCATTCCCGTCCGTCTCGGGGCAGTGCCAAAGCGGAGACTGAATTTATATATCCTACAAATGGTTTAGAATTATTTCCAGTGTATATACAAATCTCTTTGGGAAGGGAGAACTAACAGGACATTTTAATAACAATAATCTTTTTCACTTTGTAGATAGTCTCTACATATTGCGTCCACTTGCCTGCGAATTCACTATGCACTAGGACTTCCAGACTTCTATTAAAAATAACGATGACCACCCACTGGATTGTTGTCTTCGGGCAGTATTGTCATGGCCCCTGGTGGCATTCCTTGTAATTTCCCCTTGCTAGTGTAGGTTCCTGTAGGCATGCCACGTCCACTTCATTTTCCTCACACCACCTCCTCATCTCCGCGTTTGCCAGCCTTGATCTGTCTCGATTAACCTGGACAAATTTCAGCATTCCACGGTTGTCTCGTATGAACGCAGCACGCCGGGAACTTCTCCACCGTATTAAAGGCAATCCTTGCATAGGCCATGACAAACTGCCTGTATACGTTATTTAATTGGAAGCTCTCTTTTCGCCGCTCGAAGATTCTGTCTATCAGGTCCAGCAACTCGCTTGGGTCCGTTGTAATACCTTTGATCTCAGATTTATCTTGTCTACCTCATCGATCACAGGGAAAGTAATTGCTTTTCCCTGCTGATGTAGATTTCTAACCAAGATTCGTACTCCTGCTGTTAAGTCCTCCAGTCCAGAAAGTTCATACAAGCTATAAATTACAGTACAAGGTCCCAGGGTCCAATCTTCTTGGTACATCTCTGTCCTCTTGACTCTGCGTCAGCCTTCCCTCCCCTAAGGGTTCCTCTATTTGAGCACTTTTGCTTATGGTTAGCATATTGACACTTTATTTTAATTTTCCCTCTCCCAATACCTTCTTCTCCACCGTTAGCTTATACGATATCGTTTCCGTCGTTTTCTCTTTTCCCTTATAGAACCTGGGAATCCAGGACTTCCAACCTCTCCTCTTTTTCCTTTGGTTTTCTTTATCCTTTCCCTCTTCTTCCTCTTCATCTTCCTTTCCTGTAACTCCTCCTGTTCCTCCATAATCTGATCATCCTCGGTTGGTCTTCTATTTATATCTTTTCATCCATTGGATTCTCATCCATGTTTATCTTCTCTAATTCATCCTCTAACGTCCTGAATAATTGTTTTTCCATGATGACCAATTCCAAGTTTATATTCCTTATATTTGTATCCCATATTTTTATTTTCTTCAGGACATCCTTTGGAGGGATCCTCCATAGTCCCATTCCTACGGCTGGACATGTAATTTTCTTATTTCCACAGCGTATAGCCGCGAGTAGTTCCAGTAGCAGCTCCAGGTCACACAAAGTTCTGGAGTATACAACATGCAAAATTCTGCAACCATATCTGTTTTCGCTGTGATAAATTTTGATATATCTATTTTTTTAATTTCTATTTCTACGTAATCATATTCGTAGCGACGACAAAATTCGAGCGATTCGACAAAATCGATCGTGCGACAGCGCAACAGTTTGCGCAAATCCGTCTGTAAAGGTTTTAAGCCTCGGATTGATGAAGTGTGATATCAATTGTTCTTTTAAGTCCATTCTTATATGTCCCAATTTGATTTCTAAGTAATTTTGTTGTTTCCTATCCAATTTGTTACGATTTCTATCTTTTTGTTATTGTATTCTTGCAGTCTTTCTGCGCTTCTTCTCTGTGTTGATGGGGGGTTCCTCTTTTTCGTTATATTCCCTTCTTCACTTATGTTTAGGCTTTTATCATCCGTCATAGTCATATTTGTCTACTGTTCTTAGCTGAGTCTTATATATCTCGCACTCATGTTGGCTTTTATCCCCACACGTTCGTCCGCTTGTAAAGCAAGTTACGCATGTCTTTTTGTTTTTATCCTTGCAATCTTTCCTTTGGTGGTCCTTCTCTCCGTAACTTCCGCATCTTGCTCCATTGCGACAGTATATTGCAATGTGCTCATAA
The DNA here is from genome assembly GCA_022664845.1 of Lepisma saccharinum. Classification (NCBI taxonomy): domain Eukaryota; kingdom Metazoa; phylum Arthropoda; class Insecta; order Zygentoma; family Lepismatidae; genus Lepisma; species Lepisma saccharinum. Next base: position 4,322 of record JAGDQP010037672.1, read on the forward strand.
TCAAAACATTTTAAGCACGTAGTTACTGCCAAATAGTTCTTGATATTCAGTGCTTCGTACGCTATGTATATTCTTGGCCTTATATAAAAGAAATCTGATTATCCTCGGCACTTCTACTACCAGATGATACCTTTCTTGATTCCTTGGCCCTCTTTATTAGTCTTTGTTCATCGGTTGCCTCTGGTATATTACTTTCAAAAGTTCCTCTACTACATCTTTTTCCTGCATTTCCGTTGGTACACCGCATACAATCGTAAGAGGTTGTAGTTTCTCATTTATGTTGCTTAAGTCGAAATTGCTTCCCATTCCTTGATGATTCATCGTTTTTTTTTTCGTCTTGTTTCGTCGCTAACTGCCATACCAAGGCCGTTTCGGTTTGAATCATTTCAAAGTTTATTTTGTCGTCTCTTTTGAGTTCTTGTTAATTTCATTCTTACGTCTTTAATTGATTCTCCCTCCCTTGGTTTCAGAACTTTTGATGGTTTCGTTTTCCTTTGTACTTCTCTCTCATTTGAGTTTTCTCAGGTACCTTAACATGCTTCTTGACCATATATGCGAAGGTTATGGTTGGCGCCACTTTCGATTTTCAGTTTTCAATTTCCAAATATATCTTTAATTTCTTGTTCCGCCTTGTTGATTTTCTCTTCAATTTCTTTCTTCCTTTGTTCTAAGTGAGAGTTCATAACTAATAATTCTTTTATCCTTATTGAATCTTCAATAGCATGCTGTTTCTAGCGCTCTTAACTTCCTTTCAATTTTATCTATTTCCTGCTCTCTGTCTTCTACTTTGCTTTGCCATACAACTAGCTTCAATTCTACTTCTCTAAGCCTGTTGTTTTCTTTGGTCAGTCTTTCATTGTTCTATTCTAGTTCCACTACGCGGCCTTCAAGAAACGCTATCTTAGTCTTCAGCTCCACTACATCTTCCTTATACCGTATCCCGCATTCTACTTCTGGTGAAGTCAATGCTCTTTTCTTTGGATCTTTATCTTCTGCTAGGGTTTCCACTTCAATTTCTTGTTAAACGGCCATTCCGTCTGAAACCTTTCTCTGTCTGGTTGTTTTAATGTGCTTGCCTTCGGTGTCTGGGCTTTGTTGGCGGCCTTCAATTCTGCATAAACTTCCTTTATGATTTTCTCTTTTAGGTCTGTCTTCTTGGGCTGAGCGCGCCTTCATTGTAATTTCCTTCTCCTTCTTCATTGAATTTCATCCTGATTGGGTTATTGTGATTGTTAACTGGTTCCGCGCTAGTCCACTCCAGTTCTAGTTTTCGGAGTCCCGACCTCGTTACGTCTGTGTATTCGTAAACGCCCGGTCCCGGATCCAATCCTCTTCTTCCTTTGTTTGACATAGTTTATTAGTGTATATAGCACTTACACACTTAGTTTATAGACAGAAATTGTGGTCACTCCCCAGAGCCGCAGTTCACGGGACCCGATACTCAGGCTATCATCACCCGGGTGGGATTTTAATTGATCAGATTGGGAGTGACACATCCTGATTTGGGGGGATGAGGCCTAACGGCCTCTCGGTAGGTCATATAGAGGGTGGAGAAAAGACTTAGGTGGGTTGGGAGTTTGGGGCCCCTCGATTTTTGAGCAGGTCCCAAAAAAATTTCAAAATTTTTAGTTCGAGCTCCGACATCAAGCACGTGGACACGCCTTGAAGGAATGTCATATATCAAAGAACGGTTCATCAACGTCAGGAATTATACGAGTGTTACCTTGCACGGGATAAGTGGCAGTGGGTGGTTACTCTAGATCAGTGCTTCTCAACCTATTTCGATTGGGTCCTCATATGAGCTGATACGAACGGCTAGTGGCTAGAATGTTGGAAAGTGTGTGGCTAGGATGAGAGTTATCGTGTGGACTTTGTCAAGTCACACATGGCTCTTCCATGGAATGTTTGTGAGGTGAATGATGCACGAAAAAACACTTGAATGTTTTGCTTACCTAGGTATAATGTTTTGTATTAATGACACTGATTATTATTTACATAGATCGTCCAAAATAAATGTTTGAAAGTGTTACCGGATTTTATGTACACCCTCTATTACAGCAAAAAAGCTGGCTAAGACGGGCATCGATGTCATCCCGTTTTCTTCAGTCCCTGTCAAGTTGCCGGATACAAACAAAACTCAACCCTCAAACAAAGTTTATACCACCACCCCCTACCTGAACTCAATTCCCTTTTTTTTTAAAAAAAGGAAAAAGAATGGTGCCAGAAAAAAATTCAGTGTGCCCTCGTATGCAGGATGTTATTTGTCCCCGAAGGAGGTAGGGGGAAAATTAATGCCCAGATACACTCATAGTTATTGGAGTACTGGACATGTTATTAGACACACTTGTTTTCCCTCCTTATGAGAAAATGGGTGTGGTGCCAGGGAAAATAGACGAGGTGCCAGGGAATTTCCCGCCTTTTCCACCCTACAAATATCAAAAGAAATTAATGAGAAGACTCGTTAAATAATACCTAGCGGATCGGTTGTAATGCTCATCGTCCCGAGCTCAACTCTTGTGGTGGTTGGGACATTTGAACGCAGTAGTCAGAGTCAATATCAACGAAAACTATAGATCCCGCAAAGATTGAAATTTAGAAGGTATTAAGACATTATATTAACTAACAATTCACGAATATAAAAATGACGATATTCAAATTTGGTTTGGTTGAAAACTTAATATTTTTAGAACTTAATGGTGAGGACAATGAACAATCACTTCAACAACTGCAGGCTAAATACTCTATCAGAGACGTTCCTTGCATAAAATACTGAAAACTACAAAAAGAAAATATGTCTTTTCGAAAGATAAAATAAATGTAGTAAAATCAGCGTAAAATTTCTTAGACAGGTCCAGAATATAATCCATATTAGAATCCCCATTCTTCAGTTTTGTGATATTATCAATGATACTGTCAAAACACCTTCACATACAGTGTGTCAAGGCCGACACGCACACACACAAATGTATACACAATAGAGAAACGTTTAGCCCTAGCAAGTGTTAGTCTCCTCACTGACAATAATGTATGAATTCATTTTCCAGTTCATCTCAACAGAACGCGCTACTGAAATTACTTTTTTATATTAGTTGACAACTGACACCAGAATGTTTTTCAAACTCATATTCAATTATATGGATAATGATACGCTTCAGTAAGTTACGACAGAAGTTCTCTCTGCAATGTGCTGAACTTTGCTACTGAACAGCGGAGCTCATACATATTTGACAGATTTCCCTTCATTTACCCTAGAAGATAGCTGATTCATGCCTGGTACTGATTGGCATTTATGGGTTCAGTATTTCGTGCGAGTGTGGTGGCTGGGTGGGAACGTAGTTAGCGATATCGGTTGCAGTCAATGATAACAATATGACTAACTCCCCAGACAATGGGTGAAGTGAATGAAACGAAGCAAATACTCGAAAATGTTTACTCGCGAGTAAAGTATTCTGGCGCCTGAGGTGAATAAAAGTTTTCTTTTACATCTTCTTGCGTCAATTGAGAGTTTACTTGCAAGTTATTTTCATTTACTCTTATTTAAGTAATTGCTTCTAAGACATGAGCATTTGTTTACCACACAAGCATTTACTTTCAAAGCACAAGTATTTACTTATGATGAAAAGTATACTCTCTTTTTCTTCACTTAATCTCACGTATTTACTTAAAAATAGGCAAGTACAGTAGATTCGCGATTATCCGAGGTAAATGGGACCGAGACCACCTCGGATACGGGAAAACTAGGATAATCCGGAGGTTAAGTGCTATTGTCGTAAAAATAACTAAAATACACGTGAAAATATACAAAATTGGTTTATTGTAAGAAAAAAAAAACATTAAATAAACAAAATGACAGACCTGTAAGCAAGTAGAAACATGAGACTATTTCTTAGAAAAGTCTTCGATTTTTCTGAGTTAACCTCTCTAACCTCTTAGATGATGCGATGTTACGCCAACGCCGTGCTGATTGGCCCGGTTAACCGGAGGCTCGGTGACCGGGACTCGGATAATCACGAGTCTCCTGTATAAGCATTTACTCGTTTTTATTCACTTTACCCAATTTGTGTCTATCAAAAAGTACAGTAACAAACATCCTCTATTGAAGACTCAAACTATCGAAGTTAATATTCTTGATTATATGAGATTTATCTTTCGCGTACTGCGTTTTGAAATTGAAAATATTACGCCTTCATTTCAAAATTTCAAATTTTGTCGCTTTTACTGGTTGGTACTGTATTTCGAGTTTTATCGCGTATTGAGAAAACATGTGATGGACAACTTTGTAGATCTGAAAATACATATTAAATACTAACAACACAAGAAGTGACACCAAATATAAAGTACTAAGATGTAATGAAAATAAATATTGTTTTATGCCCCAAGGAAGAGCAGCTGCACAAAAGCTTATGAAATTTGGTATGATGAAAGAACCTCAGTCTGGGAACTATTTACTTTGAAAATAGCATTTTACGAATTTGAGATAATGGCATGGACTGGATATGTGTTCTGCATTACAAAGTCCAGTGGTTAATGTGAAAGACTTCGGATCGGCATTAGAGAGGCACAAGCCCCATTTTCCGTCATCCTCGCTGAGGTTTCCCACCTGTTTCACTGAAATGGTAACTCAACTAAGGGCCTGGCCACTACCTTCGTCATCGCTCATACACGATGGACTTAGATCATAGCCTTCCGTTCAGCCATTTTCTTTTCAAGGTATCCACTATCTATGGACTTTCATTTGTAAATTTACAATAGCCGATCCAATTTATGTAACCCACATCACCGTGTAGTCATCACTTATCTCATTGTAATCAACAGTGGGGTGAACAAATAAATATGAGGGTTGATCCAGAAATAAGGTTCCCGTCAATTTTACAAATAACATTGTTTATTCTCATAGCAATGTACATCGTTGGAAAGAAACACTTTGCTCTATTTTTCGACATAATCGCCATCTTTTTCTACGCATTTTTGTAGACGGTGCTCCAATTTCTGTATCCCAATGTCGTAGAACTCCGCCGCCAACCGGTTGAGGAAGCGTTTCACCTCGTCTTTGACTTCATCGTCGCTCCGGAAGTCTTGTCCACTCAAGCGTTCCTTTAACTTCGGGAACAAGTGATAATCGATACACTGCAGACTTACCGACAGCACCTCATGTCATCACTTCAACATTCGCTGATGACACAGCAATTTTCACCTCAGACAAAAATTTGAAATATGTACTTCCATCCTTACAAAGACATCTCAACATAGTGGATCAATGGACAACAGACTGGAGAATCAAAATAAACATAGACAAATCAACTACAATTCATTTCACAAAACGCTACGGAAACCTACCAACAGCTCCTACATTACAATATCAAGCCATCCCAATCGAACAAATAGCTAAATATCTTGGAGTATACCTTGATCGAAGACTCACCTTCAAACATCACATCACCACCATCGCTAACAAAGCAAATCAAAGATTATTCGCATTATACGCAATGTTCAAAAGTCCAGTTCTTTCCATCAAAACCAAATTACATATTTATAAAATGATGATTCGTTCCTTGTTACTGTATGCAGCACCAGTTTGAAAAAATGCAGCAAAATCACACATCATTAAATTACAAAGAGTTCAAAATAAAGCAGCCAGAATTATCACAGGACATTCTCGTGACACCACCATCATTCAATTACATGACGATTTAGACCTACCTTATTTAGACTCACTAATAGATCAAATACATATAAATTTCTGGAGGAAAATTCAACATTCAAATCAGGACCACATCACAAACATTGGAACTCTAATAGCTCAAAGACAACTCTACAAAATGCCAAAACCTCCGTAACAGCCAACTATATCATCGCAACAGTCAGCAAATGGGAAAACAACAAAATTCAAGACATGAAAATCACATCATTTCAATACAGCCAAACAACTGAGTGATTAAGGAATCCTACAACAGAAGACAAACTCCAACTCTCTCCTTCTCCTCTTCCTTATCCTTTCTCCCTCCCTCCCAAACGTATTACATTTACATCCACTTTATAGTCATTGTAACCAGAGAAGCGACAGCTGCTTCCCTGTCACTACATATACGAATACTCAGCAGTCAACCACACAATCATATTCAAGGCAAGGGCTCACGCTCGGTACTTTTTTCATTTAAAAAACCCGTCATGACAACGGAAACGAAATCGCTAGGTGCGAGGTACGGTTGGTGGGGCATGACAGTCCACCGAAAGTTTGTCAAAAGGTTTGACGGGAGACGTGAGGTCGGGTGTTGTCGTGAAGCAGCGTTACACCGGCTGTCAGTCGTCCTCGCCGGAGGTTCTGGATAGCTCGCCTGTTTTCTTAGTGTTGCACAATAACTATCTGAGTTGATTGTTGTCCCAGGTTTCACGAGTGGAGTCCCTTTGGCGTGCAAAAAGCGAATTACGGAACGAATCTCGCACTTGGCGGGAGCAACAATGGGCACCACCATCTCGGACGGCTGCTGAGCCAAGACTGAACGGCGCAGCGAAGCGCGGCCGGGCGGAATCGAGAGTGGGGGAACAGCCGCGCACAGCGGTGTTGCCGGATTTCACCTCGCACCTTCCCGTGCGGCTGGAGCTCTTTGGGAACCTTATTTCTGGATCAACCCTCGCATAATTCAAAGCAACAGTCTCATGAACTTGGTCCTACTTTCAACAAACCACAAGGTGTAATCATTTTTATCTGAGTGTATCGAACAGGATAGGTAAAAGTAGTACAGTGCGAAAATTATTTATTGCTGTATAGATGCAAATCAGCAACTAATCCCAATCTACCGTAAAAATCAAACGAGTTTCAAAATTTATGATAGCTGAAAAAATCTTTTGTTGCAGTTTTTTGGGGGAATTACGAGGTGGATGGGGAAGAATATATCGCTGTGCCTGTCGCCATTACTTGTTATGCCGCTGGTACGGTGACACAAGCATTTATTTTCTTCAAGGTTTGTATTTGAGCATAACCAATTTTGTTAACTCGACATCACTAAAGGAAAAGAAAAACAGATGTATTTACTACTGCCAGATAATCCAACCAAAGAGAAAAGTTCAAAATTCGAAAATTAAAAGATAGAACGGTCAATATTGTGCTTTGAATCTATTCTGCCAGAAGTATAATTGAAAGTGATTAAAAAGTTTGAATTGAAAGTTTCGAAGTGACCGAATTAAAATGTTCTTGATATCCTGTAATTATTTTATAACGTTCTGTTCGTCTTTTGCACTTTTCACTTCTTAAGCATCTTGATCTGTTGTTAATTACTGTAGTAATTAAATTATGTGGTAAACGCGCTTAACGTTACAAACAGCGCACGAAGGAATTTCATTATTAAAGTAGTCCAAGGTATTATATTTGTTGTATAATACATTTCACATTTCCTACCAATCAAAACTGACGTTTCCGATTATTGTTCAGTTAATATATTAATACACAATCACATAAATACCTGCCGAGTGAGCTTAATATTACATGGTGAGCGAGCCCTAGTCGCAGAGAACAGTGGAGTGTTATTTGCTGTATGTATGCCGATTAAAATATGCAGATTTAGTGGAAGACTACCTATAAAGGAACTAACGCTTTTCTGCTTTAAAACTACGATTAGAGCCTATTCTAATTCGAACTTTGGATTACCGTACAATTTATTGACTGGGCTGGCTGTAAGAGAGTATTGCATTCTACAAAGAAACAACACGCCACTAGGCATGGTACCGAGACCAAGACGCTATGCATGGAGACTTACTCGAGACGAGACCAAGACCGAGACTAAGCCCTCGAGACAACACCGAGACTTGCCTCTCGAAACTCTCGTCTGGATCAAGACTATAAGCTTTATTTTCAAGAATGTCGATAATATTAATTTAATGCTTTTGTTGATGTTTCATACTGAAAGAAATCTTGTGACAATTAGTTTCAATCTGAAAAATTTTATTTAACATGTTATATTGTATATTAAAAATATGACTAAAAGTCATATTAGTAGTTAATTTATCAATGCTAAGCTAATTTCCGTTGTCTTTCAATAATAATATAAAAGTGTTGGAAACTGATTCGGGGACGGATAAATACAGACATGTATTTTCTTCTGCGACATTTCATCACCAAGCTTTCTCCATGCTGATAGTCTTTTACTTCTGTTGACACTCTCCAACTTACATTAGCCTCTGCTAGATTGATCTCGTAAAGACTGTAAAGCATACGTCAAGAAGCCAAACTGTCTAAATTGTGATAAAGATCATTTTTTTTTTCACACCATTTACTTAATATATTTTTAAAAATCTAAAGATTTTTGCAATATTAACCGGTAACTTAGAAAAAAGACGGAGACATTATATATATCTCTCTACGTATATGGAAACAAGTTAGTCGGAGCTTAGTCGCGGGTCACTTCAACAGTACCTCAACTATCTTCATAGCCCTAGTAGTTCCTGATTTAAAAGTTGTCGACCGACAGACATGGCTAAGCTGTATAAAGCTTCCCTGCGCTTGTAGCTGAAGCCTAAATATTGTATAAAGTTTGCTGTAGGAACTTCTTAATTTATGCAGAAGAAATTCTGCACAACCTATCACGTAAATCTACCAGTACATTCAGTATTGTTTTTATAAAACTCAAGTGAGGCGGAGAAAGCGTCAAATTTATATTATCTACATGTCGTTGCTAAAGTTTCACCAAGACCTTTCGAACAACAACTCAACCACCTTCGTAGCCCTAGTAGTTCCTGCCTGAGTCGAAAGTTGTCGACAGACGGACATAGAGGTGATATGAGATTGTACATAGTATGCCTTAGACATAAAGTTATTATTATTATATAACTTATTAAGCTTTGGTTTGCTAGGATTTTTGGAACGATATTTTAATCTAATGACACGGTTTATTTGAAATACCAATGTGCTTATTTCAGTTTATAAGATTCGCAATACGCAATTTGAAAGTAACGCCCACCGGAAACACACTTCACTCTTTTCTTTTTGCTTTAATGTATGGATTATGGATGTGCAACTGTAACCCATACCTATGAATTGGTTCTTTTAATCAGTCAAGAGCAGAATTGTAAACTAATTGATTCGTGTGGCTGTGGAGTTCGGTAAATGCTATTTTTAATTTCTTTCTATTTGATTATTTTCTTGTACATAATAAGTAAAAGTTTTTCTACGTACTGTACATTGTTAAAAATTCTGTTAACGTTACTAGGAATTCCCAGGGAAGTTTATCAGAATTTTTAGTATTTTATGTTGTTTCACTGTAACAAAGGAAAACTCAGACTTTTCATATGATTATCTGGATATTTTCAGTTCTGCACATGAGCAGAATGAGAAAACTATTTCTTATCGTAGCTGTGCATGCAACGTTGATCAAGAGTTTGCTGCCGCCATTTTGTCAGTTCTTCTTTGTGGTACAAATGGGAAATATTTTGAGTGAACGGGAATTCCGAACCCTAACTGACAATCACATAAATTATTAAAATATGGCGTAAGTCGTCGAATCAACTTAGTTCATATCTTCAAGATTCAGCTATTACATCATTCTAACACTCTATACTGTTTTCTTTTAACTGAAAATTTAGAGCAGTCAGTACGACGCTGGATTTTAGACTAAAAAACTAGTGTTCAAATCTCCTTTAAAGTTTTTCCTTTGCTCCCAACATTCCTGAGAACTGTATGATGGATACCTTTTATTAGCTAAATTACTGAAAATTCCCAGGTAACTATGGTTGCCTAGCTTTTCTCAGGAATGATTCAGAAAATCTTTAACAGTTCATTTATTTCTATAAAACTATCTGCTAGAAAATTTCAACTAAAATGTAAATTTTTCATTTTCAACGTAATAGTTATTCAGCCATTTAAATATAACTTACAAATAGCAAAACTTAAAATGTTACGTATACCAGTTTCGCAATTTGTGGTATCCGTTTCCATAATAGAAATATTCTAATCTATCTCATTTATTGGTATTCTATATATCCTAACTAAAGCTTTATATTACTTTAAAATCGTAATGCTTTTCTTTCTATTTCAGAATTTATAATCTAAACCCCAAATTAACTGTGTAATAAACTATGTTAATATCATATTAATATTCTTATACTGAGATCGGAAAGCCTATATACCCATTTAAAATAAGTCAAGGGACGGCAACTTTTTAAAGTCTATCGTCTTTCGAGACTCTCCAGACGAGACCGAGACTAACGTGTCGAGGCCGAGACGAAACTAAGGTTTATAATCTAAACCGAGACCAAGACCGGAATTTTCAGATCGAGGCGAGACCAAGACCAAGACTGACCTAAAATCTCGAGACAAGAACAAGACTGATGCCTTTCTCGTCTCGTCACCATCCCTACCTGCCACGATTAATTTCAACCTCAAAAACGAATGTGCACTAAAGTAACTGTGTAATATAGAAAGAAATTCTTTGTTTCAAAGCATATATGTTTCGTTACATGGATAAGAAATAGATTTCTTCTGTAAAATATGAAGATTTCGTTATTCATAACAATTTGACGTATTTCACGTTTTGTCGCGTTATTAGTACACTAGCTTCTTGTTGCAGACACCGACCTGAGATAGCATGAGATGCCTAAAGGTCAGAAATAAACTCAATACCTCACCCCACAATTTTTATATTATTAAAAACTGATAAGGAATGAAATATATTACTATTAGTGTAGTAATTATCGAACTTTGTGTTAGGAAATGATACGTGTAGTAAACAAGTTACTTTTAACTAAAATGCAAGTTACTTTTAACTCAAAGTCAGATTCCCCACTCCCCCCAGATATTGGGGTTCGAGCAGTCATCGAAAGTTGTGTACTGCTACGAAATAAAGTCATGTCAAATATGGTCGTCCTAAAACAATATTTAAACGGGGCCCCTGTAGCTCTAAAGGGACAAGTGTTTGTTGCAAAACAATTGATTTCAAGTAATAAAAATATAGTACCAGTTCCCACATATGCACAACTTTTGATGACTACTCAAACCTGGCGGGCAAGGGGAGGGGGGGATTGGCCCACCCTACTGTCCAGCCTCTGACGTCCAAATCTGCGGACAACCAAATACCTCAGTTAAAAGAACAGTCTTTGAAACACTTAGCACTTCATATCACAGAGTACCATAATTAACAGCTTGCAAGCTTTACAAAACTGTAATAATGCCTTTCATGCTTTTCCAGTTCTCAAAATTAAAGGAAGTGGAAATAAGGTTAGTGCCAACTCTTCAATAAATCTTGGAAGATATCCATTTATTTCATTATCCTTGCAAGTTATGATCATCAAATACATTAAGCTGAATTTAATAATAAAATTAAAACACACACAGCGGCGTAGGTACACATAAAAGGATAAAATTAATACCGTAAATGAATACCATAAGACTAGAAAAGGACACCCAGTGAATTAAATTCAAGCATTACGCCTAAGTTTATACGTAGATAAAATAACTGGAGATCACCAATGTGGATTTAGAAGAAATATATTTACGTTGGACCAGATTTTCGCCTTGAAACAAGTAATAGAAACTGTTCACCATTCACTGCTGTCAGAGGGGACGATATAAATTAAATGCAATACAGAGGAACACCGATATCTTAGTATAAGCTTGCGATGAAATAGCTTTACAGATGAACATAGAGAAAACAAAATACTTGATAGCAAGTCGAAATAGAGACTTAACAATTAAAAATACGATCATAGAGAAAGTAAACAAATTTAAATACTTGGGAGATCATATGAAACAAGTTAAAAATGAGGCAAAGAAAAGATAAGAAGTCGGACAACGCATGTTTCTATTCAATACAGAAACTTCTAACCTCGCGATTAATATGACGAAAGTTGAAATGAAAATGAATATACAGAACAGTTATTCTGCCGGAAACACTATACGGTTGCGAAAAGTTGGAGTTCGGTCCTGGCAGATGAGCATACATTCCGTGTAATTGAAAATAAGGCTCGGAACTTGATGAAATGTCATCTTTTTCCTGAAGGTTTCGGAACGATGCAGACCATAACCAAAACTCATTTCACCCTAAAGTGAAAAAGATACCCTGATTTTTATTTTGCATTATTTTGCATTTTACTGCAGTTTTTTGGTTTATTGGTCTTTTCTCGTTTTTAGGTATTTTTTGGGCATTTTTAAAGGATTTACTCTTATTTGCAACATTTTTTCCTTCGTGTAACTGCTTACATGTTTCACACATACAAACATGCAAGAAACAAAACAGAAGTGAATGCTTAGGATTGTTATACTGACGCTGGAGCATAGAGGTGCTAGGTGCTAAGTCAAGCCACTGAAAAGGTAAATTTCAATAGTTCTGGACAATTTTAATAGAATAGAAATGCTGCAATTGCAATCGCAATTTCGAAAGATTTCATGGGTAAGTCAGATTTGAAAGGATGTCTGATTTATAAGTATTAGGAGCAACTCTTATATATTGGTAATCACAATAACTTTGCTGCAAAAACGAGGTGAAGTAAGTAAAATACAGAAATTATAACATTACGCCCTAGTATCCATCTTGAATAAAGAAAACAGATTTTTGACACGGCTGATTATACTTTAATAGCCACAAAAAGAAACTAAAGCGTAACAGGTTCGGAAATATACCACCTCCTTCTCCAGACTGTAGAGTTGTGTAGTACAGTACAGTCTGAAGAAGGAGGTGGTATACATAATCCGAAATTGTTACGTTTTAGTTTCTTTTTGTGGTTATTAAGGTATAATCAGCCTTGTCAGAAATGCAAGCTTCTTTTATAAAATAAAGAAGCGTCAAGGACATCTGTATGAACGTGAAGAAAATATTGGACAAGTTTATATTAGAAGAATTTTAGAGAAAAATGCGGGTTATCAAACTATGCGTGTAGAAAGTATTTTGCGAGGAGAACATTTCAGTTTTGATGTGTACGAAGATGAATTTTCACCTGGAGTCCTCGTTCACCTTAACTATACGTCCTCTCGAGATCCGAAGATGTGGAGAGGAGTTTCTCCAAATATCGAAATGTTCTTGCTCACAATCGACGATCCTTTTCAGTTGAGAATTTACGTTTGAGTTCAAAGTTGTCATTAGTTGTTTTGCTTTTTCTATTAGGAAAGATCTTCACATTCGATAATGCAGGGTAATGTTTATTATCCGTAATACCAGATAATCTTTAAAAAAAATCGTAAGTAAAATTCATGAGTCTCGAAACAAAATAACTGAGTTTCCTGTCCATAAATGTCCACTTTTAATAATGTATTCACATGATCACAAATGGAAAAATTTTATCGGTCGTTTTTTGAAAATTTTCGGCAGTTTTTTGCATTTGAAAGGTCATTTTATAGGTCATATTTGGATAGTTTTAGGTCAAACAGGGGTCAGTGTTTGGCGCCAATTGTTTGTCGAGTGCGCCAGTCTGAAATAAATCGCTGAAAAGCGATCCTCGTTGCTTTCTTGCATGATGCAAATAACTTTTATAGAAGTTTTCCACCAACAATAGGTAAATGAAGTAAATTTGTCTTACTCCCATAATAATTCTGAATAATTACAGAAGGGTACAGTGTGGAAGCATTAACTAAAATTTCCATAGTCTTCAGTTGGTAAAATTTTTTCTAATAGGTCGTGTGGTTCCAGTACCGGGCACTCCGTATGTTCCCAGTGCTGGACAGAAGAAATGAACTTGTTGCAAATATATTTAAGGTGGAATTTATTTTCAGAGACTTGGTACAAGGATGGCTACATACAAGAAAGGGAAATGGGATGAAGAAACTATGAAGAAAGCTGTGGGTAGTGTGTTGGCGGGAAACTAGCGTTTGGAGTGCTGATGGACAACTTTGTGTCCCCAAAAGTACATTAGAAGACATTGTGTGCTACCAAAAAGGAAAAATCGATTGAAATATATAATATTCAATGGGCAGATTTAAAAGAACATTCAACCATGAACTGGTTAATTATCTAAAATACCTGGACAGTTGTTTGTTCCTGTCAATAAAACCGAATGATTAACTCTAGCGTATGATCTGGCTGAACAGCTCAAGTTACAGCACCAGTTCAATAGAACAAAGAAGATTGTAAAATTGCTTGTACCAGCGGTGTTCATATTAGTCAATTTTGTATAAAATTTATAAGGAGAAACATTGTTGTGGTGAAGTACTATTTTAAGAATTTTGTTTTAATTTTCTACTCATCTTTCACACTTTTAGGCTGAAACTACT
>JAGDQP010037673.1:0-18511 GCA_022664845.1 Lepisma saccharinum
TCTTACCTGGACAACCGGCTGTTTTAGAACAATCTTTTAAACTGAATCAGAAAATTTTATTTATAGTGGATACTACTCCCATTTTGGTATGCTAAGATGAAAGGTCCTACTCCACCATATTTGGAGAAAACATAGCATTTTTTATGTTTTATGTGTCTACTTTTCCCGTGATTAAGTCGTAACACTAGCTCTTATGTAATCAAGTAGATCCAAATACGTTTTCGTGTAGAGACACAAGCGTCCCTACACAATGTTAAACTCTAGGTCAAACACTTACGACTTCAAGTTTATTCGAAATAAGGCAATGGCTAACCATCATTAGTTCTCCTTATCCATTGACCTCCTTGACAAGATCTGACCTCCTTCAGTCAGAATGCTCATATTCATCATTATCATCTTTCTCTCAACCCGGAAAGATGATTCGCTGCTCAACTCAATCAATTTTGACCATACCTTTTGGAACACAATTTGTTAATGATGTTTGAGTACAATTTGATTGATTTTGATAATGACAAACAAAAGCATATAAGTACAATTTACTCTTAATATCACATATGCATTCTGATATTGATGGTGATTAATAGAATCACCATCACTGTAAATGCAACTAGAAATTACAACATTCTTAATATTGATTATCAATCTTTTGAATATGAACCTGGTAATATTGTGAATATAAATCTACTAAAAATATTATGGTTGTATATGAAGGAACCAACAGGTAGAATATTTTAAACTATTTGTGGTTAAGCATTATCTATGCTGTGAAGCCTTCTTGAAGCCAGAGTTCCAATACTCGGATATATTGAAAATTGATTTGAAGGCTTGATTGAAAATGTGTAGACGTACATAGTATACCCCCAACCCGACTGCGCTTTGTGGAAAATTGCACGAATTTCCCGTACCTTTATAATAGCAAGTAGTCGATTTTCCAGGGCTGTACGATACGCTGTGTCGCCGTTTTGGTTTACAACGTATAAAAATCTACGACCCCTATTTATAAAAGGCTACGGCACATTTTCCCACTTTATTGAACATAGCATGAAAGGCTACGGCCCCTTTATTCAACCAGTATGAAAGGCTAAGACCCTTTTTTGCACCCCATATTTATAAAAAGCTACGGCAACTATTTTCAACCCCTATTTAACATGGACAACCTACAACACTATGCATGGGTACGAAACTCTTTTTATCCCTATTTAACATAGCAGAGATTACACAGAAATACCTAACCCCCATAGGAGTGCGAGATACCATAAAAGGCTACGAACCATTTTTCAGCTCTATTTAACAAAGCAGAGATAATCTAGCCCTTATACCAACGCACGATAGCAGAGATTAGACCAGATACACAGGAATTTAGGCTATTTAACCTAACAGAGATTACCACCCCTAGTGCACAATAGCACAGGTTTCATAAAAGGCTACGAATCTCTTTTTAACCCCTAATAAACATAGCAGAGATTCCAAAAAAAGGCTAAAAACTATGAAATGGTACGAAGACATTTTACACAGGAGTATATACCCTCTAGGCTAGAGATTTCATAAAAGGATAAGGAGCTCTTTCTCCATCCCCTATTTAACATAGCAGAGATTCGAAGTAAATTTCCAGCACAGCACAGGCGTCCCCGCCCACACCCAGAAATTAGAACAAACCGCCGTGTCACATTTGTTGTGGCTATATTTCATAAATGGCTACGAACATTTTTTCAACAATTTTAGCATAGCAGAGATTTCATAAGAGGGTACGAAGCTCTTTTTCAACCACTATTTAACATAGCTTAGATTACAACAGAACTTTGAAGTCAATTTATATACCATACCCTACAACTTGGTCAAAGGTCGAACATTTAAGTATATTTATCTCGTAAACGGCTAGACATATTGCGATTCTGTTTTCACATTTTGTATGACGGCATTGAACTCTATTTGTGAAAAAAAGTGGTAACCTCGAGGTAAATGGTCAAATATTTAACTGTGTATATCTGGCAAACCGCTAGACATATTGAGCTTTAGTTTTCACATTCGTTATGATAGCATTGAATCTCGAGCTCAATGGTCGAATTTGAAGTTTGTTTGCTAACTTCGTCTCTTGTGGTGGTAGAATTATGAAACTTATAATGCTATTTATTTTAGTGGTCGAAATATCAAATATTAATACTGCATGTTTCTACTTGTTGTTGTTTACGATATATGATGGTTCGAACTTCGCATTTTTAGCGCCAAATCTATGAAAACATTAAATTATATTATTTTCTCACGATGATGCTGAATTTGAAAACAACTTCTTTCTACCAATTATTGCATCCATAATATGGCGGTTCGAATTTGGACATTTTAGGCGCAGAATTGAAAAACTCGCAAATTATATGCTATTCGGGTGGGTGATGCCGAATATGAGATTTGCTTCTCCTTAACTATTGTCACTTCCAAAATATTAAGTTCTGAATTTGTCGATTTTTTAAATTTTAGACGCAGAATTGAGATACTCGCGGATTATATGTTATTTTGGTCGGTGCTGCAGAATGTGAAATTTGCTTCTCTCTATTCCCAGATATGGCGTTTGGAATTTGTCGTATTTTGACACTCTAGACGCAGATTTGAGAAACAGCAAATTATATGTTTTGCGTCGATATGAATATGTCATTTGCTTCTCTCTACCCATTGTCGCTTCGAAGATATGGCGGTTTGAATTAGACGAATTTTGACATTTTAGACGCAGAATAGAGACTCTCACAAATTATATGTTATGTGGGTCGCTGATGCAAAATGTGACATTTGTATTTCTCTACCACCTACAGTCTCCAAAATATAGCTGTTCAAATTTTGCTCTTTTGGTCCCAGATAAATTATATGTTATTTGGGTCGGTGATGCTTCCAAGGTATGGCGGTTTGAATTTAGAAACTCGCAGATTGGGTTGGTGATGTTTGCTTCTACCTTTGTCTACACTCGTCTCTGACCAAATCCACAAAAATTGGATGCGTCTAACTGTTCATGTATTCACCATACTGCAGAAAAGCGGGGTAATTATAATAATTACTATATTCACAAGACCCGCAGAACTAATGTAAGCAATTACACACAAGAAATGATAATATTTTGTTCTTTAACGACGAGTACAAGTTTATCATAGCCTCTTAGCGATATTTTATAGATTACAGACCCGACGTGGTGCTGGAGGAGCAATAAATTGTGCAATTTCACTCTATTTTCTCAAATTGTACTTTAATAACCAGCTCTTATAATTCAGTGGTTATGAATGTACTATATTGTTTCTTTTGCATGCCCCAATGTTGGTTGTATACGGCTCGATCGAATATTAAAATTACTTTGGAAGAACACTGAACTATGGTGGTTCAGATTTTGCCCTTTTGGTTTAAGAATTGAGAAACTCGCCAAACTTCCCTCGCTTCCGTGTGATCAGATCGGTGAAGCAAATATTTCACAGTGTTTCCACTGTAATTAAACTCGTCTTGCACCAGGACATGTAGTGAATGCGTCTATTATATATTATTTGGTCCCCTAGTGTTTGTACAAAATACGGGATTTGTTACCTTTGGATGGTATTTCGATGAATGGGTAAATAAAACATACAATTACTGATTTAAGTAGAATTCGCCATAATATTAGGTGTTTGCTGCTTTGATTGGCTAAATAAAACATACGAAACATGTGTGAGAAGTCTTTCGACCCATGTTCTGAGGGTAGTTGGTGCTTTAGCCATTGCAGTGCCACTTCGGAGGGTCATATTTCAGCATGTAATTCAGATAGAAAATAAATTTTCAATTTTATTGTATCGTAGAAAAGAATCAATTATATAATTTATAGGGTATGAAAAGTGAGAAATGCGAATATGCTGCCTCAAGCAAAAAGTTATTGAAATTGAGAAAAGGGACATTAGAACATAATTTTTGCGCTGATATTTAAATTCGAAAATTGTCGTATATGAGAGAGCTTTCTCGGGAAGAAACTTGCACACGTTAATTAATTAAAATGTCTTATTTCACGCTTTGCAACCACATGGAGTCACTGTTTAAATACTTGTTAGCATGTATTTCAAGGAGAAAATTACGAATTTGCATACTTCTGACTACTTCGAAAGAAATGGAGTTCGAAACCTGACATTTGAAATACCTTCTAGCCTCTGAAATATAATTCTGTAGAAAGACAAGCAGTGTTTGAAGTACTTTGCAAAAAACGAAAGCTAGAAAAAGACTAAAGGCTACTTGAAAAGCAAACTGACAAAAATGTGGTCTATAGGAACGTTTGCTGTCTCAATTGAACTGTTTTGCACCTGATTTATACGATATGAAATGATAACTTAGTACATATCTTTCTTTCCTAAGGTGAAATATGCACGACTGAAATGCCTTTAAAGTAGCTGCAACTCGAGTTCATATTCACTTTCTTATGACGTCATTATTAGAATACTCTGCAACAACACGTTAACTGCTTGTCCTCTAATGCCGTTACCTAGTTTTTACAGACAATTTATGTATTTCCAAATCCAGCCTGGTCAATAGTATGAATATCATACGAACTGTTCAAGGAATAAAAGCTTCGGAGATGAAGTGCAAAAAGCATATTTAGTTCGCGGTCCCCTTCTCACAAGGTAATAATTAGTTGACGAAGCCAATAAATTGCAGAGATAATTGAATTGTGTCTTATTCTCTTGCAGTTGAACGAGGGAACTATGGGCTATTTCTTAGTGTATTTTTGCAAAGGTGGTGAATGTAGACTTAAGCAACGAAATTACTCTAAGCAAAAATATTTAATTTTTATTTTATGAAACGTTTTTGTAAGATAAACAATTCTAAAATAAAATATTAGATTTTGTTTAACGAAAAAAAAAGATTTCTAAGAAAATTTTAGATTTAATTTTAAAAAAAAGCTTTCTTAATAAACATCACAAAAAGTTTTATAAGAAAACAATGTTTTCGTAACAAAAAGTGTATTTAAAAAAAACTTTCTTCTGTGAAAATAAAACAAAAACCCTATTTTTATTTAATAGCTATGTAAAGTTGTGAATAGGTTTTGAAATAAAACGCAAATTAGTATACTTGTTAACTTTTTATTATAATACCGTTGTTACTATACAGGAAAAATATTGAATATAATTTGTGTATGTATTATTGGTTTATATACTTTGTACCAGTTACAATATTTTATTACAACACTGTTTATATTAGTTATGAGGAAAAACATTATCGTTCAACAGTTTGTATCAACTCTATTATTACAATATTTTTGTATTAGTTGGTAATTTTTAAGTCTGTATATATTTTGCTTATGTGCCAAAAAGTTGATTGTTATTACAAATTACGTGTTTTATCCCTATACGAATATCAGTCGTGGTGTATATTTAAATTTAGAAGGAGTGAAGTACTTTGTTAGTGGAAGTTTCTGAATGCAGTGCATTTTTGACCATCAAAATTAACCAAATGCTGTCCTTAGATTCAAAGTTTGTTATTATCTTTTTATATGTAGTTAGAAATTTATGCAGTACATTAATAGAAGTAGTGTGGAATTCAATATACTTGTCCAGAAACTATGGAAGTTGTTAAATCGACGAACGTGCAAAGTAAACTAATTTCCCTGCTTAAGTATACACCCACCACCTTTTCAAAATCACACTCAAGGATATCCCATTGTTCCCTCGTTCAACTGCATGAGACTAAGCCACAATTCAATTCTATCTGCAATTTATTGTCTTCGTCAACCAATTATTATCTAGTGTAAGTTCTTATGACAAGAGGACCGGGGTTTAAATATACATTTTGCACTTCATCTCTGACGACACTACTCCTTGAACAGTTCGTATCCTGTACATACTAGTGACCAGGCTGGTTTTGGAAATACGTAATTATGTCTATAAAAACTAGGTAATGGCATTAGACGACAAGCAGTTTCCCGTGTAGTTAAAGAGTATTATAATATTGAAGTCATAGGGAAGTGGATATAAAAACGAGCTGCAGCTAGTTTAAAAGCATTTTAGTCGTGAATATTGCACCTTAGAAAAGAAAGATATGTACTAATTTATCATTTCATATCGTATAAATGAAGTGCAAACAGTTCAATTGAGACAGCAAGCGTTCTTATAGATCACATTTTTGTCAGTTTGCTTTTCAAGTAGCCTTCAGTCCTTTTCTAGCTTTCGTTTTATGCAAAGTACTTCAATCACTGCTTGTCTTTCACCAAAATTATATTTCAGAGGCTAGAAGGTATTTCAAATGTCAGGTTTCGAACTCCATGTCCTTCGAAGTAGTCAGAAGTATGAAAATTCGTCCTATTCTCCATGAAATACATGCTAAAAGTACGTAACAGTGACTCCATGTGGTCGCAAAGCGTGAAATACAGACATTTTAATTAATTAACATGTTAAAGTTTTTTTTTCTCGAGAAGACTCTCTCCAATACGACATTTTCGAATTTCAATAACAACGCAAAAAATATGTTCTAATGTCAATTTTCACGCTCCCAATAACTTTTTGCTTACGACGCGGGGTGTTCACATTTCTCACTTTTTTACCCTATACATTCTCCAATTGATTCTTTTCTACGATACGTTACAGTTGAAAGACTATTTTCTACATAAATTACATGCTAAAATATGACCGTCAAAAGAGGCACTTTAATGGCAAAAGCACCAACTATCCTAAAACATGGGTCCGAAGATGTCTCACACACGTTTCGTATGTTTTGATTAGCCATTCAAAGCAACAAACATCTAATACTAATCTGAATTGCACTTAAAACAGTATTTTGTATGTCTTATTTAACCATGCAGCTAGAAAACATCTCACACACTATCCGAAGGTAACATTATTTTGCTGGCTGCAACAAACTCCATATTTTGTACAAACACTACAAGGTCCGAATATGGTGCAGCCCAGGTGAGTAATAGGCATATTCAAGGTTTTGTGTATTTGGCTAGTCCCTGGCACCAGACGAGTTCCGTTACAGTGGAAGCCCTGTGTAATCTCTGCTTTACCGACACGAACAGCGATATCATGAATTCGAGACAAGTTCTGCATTAGCGGGAAAATTTGCGAGATTCTCAATTTGGGACCAAAAGGGCAAAATTAAAACATCCATAGTGCAATCAAAACCTCGCACAGGAAACCAGCAATGTTCTTCGTCCTATTGTCCTTCAAAAACATTCTACAAGTACTCCATGTTGTCGCAAAGCGTGAAATACAGACATTTTAAAATTAATTTACCTTAATTTACAACTGTGTAAGTTTCTTCACGAGAACGCTTTCTTCAATACGAATATTTTCTTAATTAGGCTGTTACAGGTGTTTTTACTTAAACAGACACAAACTTACGAACTGGTGAATTCACTTTTTTATCGTATTGTGAACTCACCGAACAATGGATAAAATTAAATTTAATCAAAAAATTCAAAATATTTGGGAAAATTAGAATTTAGTACATTTTTATATATTTATTGTAAATTGTTGTATGAAGCGGAAATAAAACCAGCGCCATGTTTCGATGAGGATGGAACAGATTAACAGGTAAAGCACACTGATGCAATATAATGCAACCCATGACGTCAATTGAGATGTTATTCACCTTTGAGCAAATTGCTATACTCCTTATGATGGGAACATAGCCTTGCACCCAACATAAAGTTTAACGTAATGCTGTGTCAGACCCCACCACACATACACACTTACATCAATACCGGAAGAACACGAATTACTATATAAGACCGATCGGCAAACGTCTATCGCCGCTTGCTCGACATCAAGAACCAGAGCGTCAACTACAACCCAGACTGCTCGTGAAGGAAGATACTTTTTATTATTTTTTATTCGTCTTATTCTTATTGCTGGGCAAAATTCAAAGGCTGTTCAACTTAGAATATTATCTTTTTTGAACAACTAACTTCAACAAACTTCCAAGTATGAATTGGGATCTGTCTTATGTTGCGATTCCTTGCGTCTGTCATAGGCTAGGCTATCTCAGTGCCACCTCCAAATAATATCTGCCTAGAGTTGAATAACTTCGTTAGAATTCGTTTACTCTGCCTATCGTCAGTAAATGTGGTGTTATAAAAATGTAATCAAGTTACGATCAATTATGCCGGGAATAGACCCTTACGTAGCCAAGCAGTTCTCAAGTATAGCTGTGCATCGCTACGCCAAAACCTAATCTAAGACTCTACCATCTGGCAAATATATATTTTATACACCAAATTATTATTAATTTTACCCAGAATTCAGCCATTTCTACAGTCGTTCACACAATAAATTCTTCAATTAATTCTTTTTTACCTGAATAACATGCTAAAATGTGACCCTTGGAAGTAACAGAAGCATAAACTTCCCTCAAAACATGGGTAGAAAGACGTCTCACACATGTTTCGCATGTTTTATTTAGTAAATCAAAGCAGCTAACATCTAATATTAAGGGCGAATTCTACTTAAATCGGTATTTGTATGTCTTATTTATCCATTCACCGAAATACCATCCAGAGATAATAAATTCCATATTTTGTACAAACACTACGGGGGCCATATAATATATAATAGACACATTCAATACATTTCCTGATGTCAGACAAACCCCGTGAAATCTGTGCTTCTCTGACCTGAATAGCCATATCATGTAAGCGAAAGTATTTTTACGAGTTTCTCAATTGTTAGACCAAAAGGACAAAATCTGAACCACCATAGTTCAATGTTCTCCAAATGTAATTTTAATATTCGACCAAGTCGTATACAACCAACATTGGGGCATACAAAGAAAAAATATAGTACATTCATAACCACTGAATTTGTACAATTTGAGAAAATAGCGTTGAATTTCACATCGTATTGCTTCTTCAGCACAACGTCGGTTCTCTTATATATATAAAAAGCGCTAAGAGTCTGTACCATCATTGTACCTGTCGTCAGAGAACAAAAAATACCATTTCTTGCGTGTAATTGCTTTCATGAGTTCTGCGGGTCTTGTGAATATAGTAATTATTACAATTATCCAGGTTTCCTGCAGCAGGGGGAATATATGGACAGTTGAACGCATTCAAGGTTTTGTGAATTTGTCTCGAGACGACTGTAGACAAAGGTGGAATCAAACATAACCAACAAGATCTGCAAGTTTCGAAATTCAAGCTGCCATATCTTGGAACCATCTCCGACCCAAATAACACATAGCTTTCGAGTTTCGTAGTTCTGGGACCAAAAGGGCATATTTGAACCGCTATATTTTGGAAAAGGTAGGTGTTAGAGAAATACAAATGTCACATTCTGCGTCAGCGACCCAAACAATTTATTATTCGTAAGTTTCACAATTCTGCGTCTAAAATGACACAATTCGACAAATTCAAACCATTTGGAAGCGACAATGAGTAGAAAGAAGAAAATTTCACATTCTGCATCACCGACTCAAATAACATATATTCTGTATAACCGCTATATTTTGGAAACGGTAGGTGTTAGAGAAATACAAATGCCAAATAATATATAATTTGTGAGTTTCACAATTTTCCGTCTAAAATGACAAAATTCGACTAATTCATACCTTCATATCTTGGAAGCGACAATGGTTAGAAAGAATCAAATTTCTCATTTGGTATCACCAACTCAAATAACATAATTTGTGAGTTTCTCAATTCTGCGTCTAAAATGTCAAAATACGACAAATTCAGACCATCATATCTTGGAAGCAGAAATAGGCAAAGACAAGCAAATTACATTTTATGCATCACCGACTCAAATAACGTATAATTTGCAGGTTTCTCAATTCTTCGTCTAAAATGTCAAAATTCGACAAATTCAAACCCTCATGTCTTGGAATCGACAATGGGTAGAGAGAAGCAAGTTTCACATTCTGCGTCACCGACAAAAATAATATATAATTTGTGAGCTTCTCAATTCTGCGTCTAAAATTAAAGAAATCGACAAATACGAACCGCCAAATTTTGGATGCAATACTTGGTAGAAAGAAGTTGTTTTCAAAATCAGAATAATCGTGAAAAAATATTATAATTTAAGGTTTTCATAGTTCTGGCGCCAAAGAAGCAAAGTTCGAACCATCATATCTCGTAAACACCAACAGGTAGAAACATGCAGTATTCATATTTGACATCCCACCACTAAAATAAATTGCATTATAAGTTTCATAATTCTACGACCACAAGAGGCGAAGTTAGCAAACAAACTTCAAATTTGTCCTTTGAGCTGGAGGTCACTACATTTTTCGCAAATAGTATTCACTGCCGTCATACCAAATGTGAAAACAAAAGCTTAATATATGCAGCCGTTTTCGAGATGTACACCGTCAAATATTTTATCTTTGACCTCGAGGTCACCCCTTTATTAACAAATAGTGTTCAATGCCCTCATACCATATTTGAAAACAGAATCTTAATATGTTTAGCCGTTTACTATATATACAGGGTTACATGTTTGAACTTTGACCTCGATGTTACCACGTTTTTCGTAAGTGGTGTTGAAAGCCAGCATACCAAATGTGAAGACAGAATCGCAATATCTCTCACCGTTTATGAGACATACACGGTTAAATATTTCACCTTTGACCTCAAAGTCAACATTGCAAATAATTTTCGAAGCCCTCATACGAAATGTGAAAATAGAATCTCAGTATGTCTAGCCGTTTACGAAATATATACACTATTTTGACTAGGCTGTAGGGTGTAGTATAGAAACTGACTTAAAATTTCTGTTATAATCTCTGCTATGTTAAGTAGTGGTCGAAAAAGAGCATGCCCATTATGAAATCTCGGCCATTCTAAAAAGGGCTGAGAATGGTTCGTAGCCTTTTGTGAAATCTAACCACAACAAATGCGACATGGCGGCTTCTAGTACTTTCTAGATTTGGGCGGGGAAGCAAGTGCTGAGCTGGAAACTTACTTCAAATCTCTGCTATGTCAAATAGGGGATGGAGAAAGAGCTCCGTATCCTTTTATGAAATCTATAGCTTAGATGGCATATATTCCTGTGTAAAATCTATTCGTAATCTTTCATAGTTTTTAGCCTTTTATGGGATCTCCGCTATGTTAAATAGGGGTTAAAAAGAGCTTCGTAGCCTTTTATGGAATCTCTGCTATTGTGAACTAGTTGTTGTAATCTCTGTTAGGTTAAATAGCCTAAATTCCTGTGTATCTGATCTGATCTCTGCTATCGTGCGTTGGTAGAAGGGCTAGATATTCTCTTCTATGTTAAATAGGGCTGAAAATTGGTTCGTAGCCTTTTATGGCATCTCGCACTCCTAGGGGTTAGGTATTTCTGTGTAATCTCTGCTATGTTAAATATGGATTAAAAAGAGTTTCGCACCCTTTCTTAATGTTATAGGGCGTCCATGTTGAAAATAGGTGGCGTAGCCTTTTATAAATATGGGGTGCCAAAAAGGTTCGTAGCCGTTCATAGGGGTTGAATAAAGGGTCCGTAGCCTTTCATGCTATGTTAAATAGTGGTTGAGAAAGGTGTCATAGCCTTTTATACCTTATAAACAAAAACGGCGACACAGCGTATCGTACAGCCCTGGAAAATCGACTATATGCTATCAGCCAGGTACGGGAAATTCGTGCAATTATCCACAAAGTGCGGTCAGGTGCGAAGTATACTGCTGACGTAACCATCATAGTTCTAGATTAAACCGGTGTATTCCAAATTAATATTTAAGTTTAAAAGGGAAGTATGTGGGTTCGAACAGGATTTTGTTTATAAAACTTTCTATAAGTATTCGTATCCCGGTGCTGATACTGTGTGCTAACTAATGCGACTGTGTAAGGCCTCGTTTATCTGCTGCAAGGCGTTAAAGTTTGGGACAAGGAGGACACATCCGTTGTAATGACGCCCATAATTTCTGTTTAAACAAGGGTATGTTGGATAAAACATCGAACATGTTTTAGTATCACGATGCTGATAATGCGTGTAAGGTACTACGACCATGGAAGGCCTCGTTTATACACTACAGGGCGTTAAAATTTGGAACAAGTGGAATACAGCCGATGCACCGCTGAAAACGCCTCCCGTTGTTTCTGTTCGATTAGGCATTTTTTATTTAATATATATACATGGGCATACCTGACTATCCTGACAAAAGCTGCAAAGCCATAATACCGTGTAACAAACAGTTTTTCAGATATAGACCAGTACTTGTATTCACAAATACAAGTGGGTATTTTCTACAAAGTGTGTAAAAATGGAGGGAGAATCAAAATAGGCACACAGAGCAACATTCAAAATCAAACTCTATGGACACAGAGTCAAATTACATTTTATTTTACACTCTTGAAGTTGCTGACAGTTACGGATAGGGACGTACGTAGTGAGGTCCTGGGGATACACACAACTCCCCCCGAAATTCAGATTTTTATAAGGTAAGTATCAATTTGGATTGTGATTTTGAAGGTTGTCTGATGTTTTGTGTGCTTATTGTTATTCTCGCTTCTGTTTTACTTACTTTGAGGGAAAACCTCACTTGTATTTTTGAAGACAAGTTCTGCCCTATATCTGCCAATCTATTTGTTACATGGTATTGTGGCTTTGCAGTCTTTCTCAGTACTATCTGGTATGTCCATGTATATATTTTAAGTAATAAATGCCTGTTCGAATGGAAAATTCGGGAGCCGTCGCTGGCTCCACTGGCTCCAAATTCAAATGCCTTCTAGAGGACAAACGATGTCTTACACGGTTGCACTACTTTGCACACATTACCATTATTGGGGTACGAATACATATACGAAATTGTATCAAAAAACTCCTGTTCAAACCGAATTTGCGGACGTCATTCCAGATGTTGTGTTCCCCTTGATCCAAACTTTAACGCCCTGTAGCGGACAAACGAGGCCTTCCCCGATCGTAATACTTTACACGCATTATCAACATCGAGGTACGAATACATATCAGACGACTTATCAAAATATTCTTGTTCGAACCCAAATACTTCTCTTCTAAGTCGCATTTAGACTCGGCCCCATATTTAATCGGCCCTAGACTTTGGAATCGGCCCTATATGTTCTAAGGTCTAGTTTGTCTTATTACTGGTTATCCCTGCTAATAACACATCTTCTGGACAGGATCTTAACGCCGTACACTTATTCTGGTATTAGGTAGGAAAGCATGCAGTTTGTTAAATGATTATCGAATTAACATTAGATATTTCTCGCTATCCCACCTTATTTGTATTGATCAGTGATTCCACCAACCTCCCTTTATGTTATTCCCCAAAGTCTCAACAACACACTCCTAACTTATTATTATTATTATTTGCTGTAAAAAATCGATAGAAACCGTACAAAAATTCATTTACATCTTCCCAATTGTGCCTTTACACCCTCCAAACTTAAAATCCTGGCTCAATACTGGCACTGATACACTTTAATAACCCAATATGCTTGTATTTGCAGTCGAATATAACTGTACGTCGTTCGACATTTTTCTGTTTATGATTATTGGTTCCGAATTCTACTATTTTAAATGAGACAATCGACGAGACTAGAAAAATAAAGCGATTATCAAATTAAAGAAGATTATTTCCTAGTTGAAAGTAGTCTATCATATCTCATGACACTAGCAAAGGTGGTAAATGGTTGAAATAAAAACGATGATATTCTAAACATGAAATTGACTTCGATTCAAGTTGAAAACATTAATGATATTTTGCTCTATTTTTGCTCTATATGGCAGCAAAGCCAAAAAGTTATATTTTTTCGCCTTGATGCCATGTAGCCTAAGTTTTCGAACGCGAGTTGCCGTGTTCTTTCGAGGGTAGGGACGTAGATATTTCTTGTTTGGAACATATATATATTCTTTTAGACTAAAAAAAAAAACATAACGGCTGCACAGATTACGGACAAATAAAATCTCTGCCATACCCCATTCTTCTTGTGCGAAATACTTTAATTTCATGTAACTATGCGTCTGCAGTTATAGGAATATTTGAATAAAGTTTACCTATAGTAATGTACGGATTTACTTGCTCGTTAATCACAGTTTAGCCATATTTTTTCTAATATTATGTTAATAGTATAACTTGGTTTGTAATTATTACGTCTTTTAATAAATACGCGAAGGTCATGAAATCTTAATTACTTACTCTAGGGTTTACGGAACTCATAAGTTATTCGCAGCAGTAAAAATGTTTTTCATAGGATTCTATCCTGAGCAAGATCAAGCCCAGTTTTCATCACAAACACGTATTTCTCGAAGATCCATTCTAAAATTATCCTTCGAACGTCGTACCGGTCTACCCAACGGTCTCTTTCCGTCTGACTTACCAACCACATAGAGAATATTATATTTGTTTCTCCACCATCTAAGCTACGTGACCTGCCTACATTAATCATAAGGATTTGATCAGGTTGTTCCATATATCTTTCTCAAGACCTTGTTTGAGATGGTGAGATCGTACTGGAAAATGCAGAATGCTTTAATTTTTATTTATTGCTCCCTTATTAAATTCTGAATTGTGGATATAAAAAACAATTATTGTATTGTTTTTAAAATATCTTATGACATACGAGGGGCGTTCCATATTGATTTACACTTTATTTTTTTCCTTCTTTCAGGGTTCACCATTTAGCTCGTCCTGAAAGTTGGAAGGAAGTAGTACTTAAGTCTGCCTTCAGGTGGAAGAACAATACAGAGACGTGTAATCCCTGTACCCTGCAGCACACTTCACCAACAGCTTTAAGTACGTGAGCGGACAAAATGGAAGTTGATCAGCAAGGACAGCGCTGAACAGCGTGGTTACTGTGGAAAGAGGATGTAGAGACTGCGGAAATTCACAGGCGATTGGTGGCTGTGTGTGGAGAGTGCGCTCCGTCACGCAAAACCGTATACAACTGGGTGGACGGCTGGAAAAGTGGCAGCACATCAACGGCGAAGGGAACCAGTTCTAGAAGTAAAGTGACTGTGATAACACCAGTGAACAGTTCAAGAGTGGAGTGTCTTATTCAGGACAACAGGTGCATCACGTTCACGGAACTGGAGCCGGCCACAAGACATGCCAGATGCACTCTGTGCCGCATAGTGCACGAACACCTTAAGATGGGTAAGGTGTCTGCCAGGTGGGCTCTCAAATCCCTGAATGCTTCGCAAAGACAACAGCGCAAGAACGTGAGCAGTGATCTTCTGTAACGCTACAGCCAGGATCTAGAAAGTTTCATGTCGAAACTCATTACTGGCAACGAGACTCGGTTGCATTACCATGAGCCAGATACAGTACCAAAGCCCAATCAATGCAGTGGAAGCATCAAGGCAGCCCCACGCCAAAGAAATTCCGCATACAGCAGGCAAACGCATGGCAACAGACTTCTGGGACAAGGATAGAATCATACTCATTGACTGGCTGGAACTCGGTACAACCATTATCAACGAGTCATACGTGACAACGCTTCGGAGTTTGCGCCATGCAATTCAAAGTAAACGACCAGGAAAATGGGCGAAGGATGTGCTCCTGCAACACGACAACACTCGTTCTCACACGAGTCGGGCAACCACAACTGCCATTAATGAGCTGGGGTTCCAGGTGCAGCCATAACCACCTTATACTCCTGACTTGGCCCCTTCTGATTACCATTGAAGAAACCGCTGCGTGGACATCATTACGCCGACTTCCAGGAACTGCAAGACGCTGTCCGGACGTGGGTGCGGCAGACTCCGAAGTGGTTCGCAGAGGGCATAGAGAAGTTGCCACATCGGTGGCGTAAGTGTGTAGTTCTTAATGGAGACTATGTTGAGAAAGTGGATGTATCTGGCAAGGCATAATTGCTCTTATAAATGCAAAAAAGTAAAGTGTAAATCAATATGGAACGCCCCTCGTATTTAGGTAGATCTGACTCAGACCGGGGGAGTGCGTTGGGATGTTTCTTAAATAAAATGTTCTAGCGATCTACCTGTACATACAATCTGAGTATTAGTCTAATAAGTATATTTGAGAAAAATGAGAATAAACCTTAGTCATCAGTCAGAATAGTGACAGGTTGGAATCCAGCACACATACAATCAAGAAGCTGTGTTGCTAAGAACGGATCTACGGGCCCTCGGATATGGTTGTCTGTGTTATAGTTTTTATTTATATACATTGTTTTGTAAGATATTCAATGGGACATTAAGAGCAATATCAGTTGAGGTAGAAGGGCATCAGCTAGATTGTTTCATAAAATATAATGGTGACCGCAAAATTGTTCATGTAGAGAATTGTGTTGCATTAGAGTTAAATTCAGATTTAACATCGGAACTTCACTTTTATATCGGCGAAGTTTATATGTAAGCCTTATATTAGTATCGTAATAAATGCCAGGTACTAGCCTATCTACCTGTACCGAACTAACCAACAATACTTCGTGTATTGTCTTTCTCGACATACTTGGACACAGTCGTATGATACAAAACAATTAAACTGAAGCAAACATAGAAGTAATCCTTTATGCGATCCTCTCAGTAATTAATATCTAATTACTGCGATTTTATATTATGTTTGCAGATCAGGAGAATTCCTAAAATAACAGTGATGGATACTACTATTCTTGAAACTATAAAATTCCAAGGGGAGTTTTTAAAATATATTTATGGAGCTTTAATTACCCACAATTCCGCAATAACTGTTGCGCTGAGGTATGTATAAGAATGTTACAAATATAGGTACGTATAAATTCAGTGTTTATTATATTGCTGTTGTGGAACACTACTGTGTAAATATACATCAGTATGATTTTGGACGAGCCGTATGAAATTATCAGCATAATTGCTGATAATTAATTATGAAGCAAATATCTGGCATGAATCAGAGATTAACAAGACTAAAGAAATTTATAAAACACCCATACGATTTTTGTTTGTGTTTTCGACAATCAAATACACTGTACACATGTTGGAGAAAATATCAGCATTTGCAGGCATTGGCAATAATTCTAATATATATATATAGATATACTGTATATATATATATATTTACATCCGTCTACCATTGTGGAATCCTTGACAGGCTCTATGTTTGTGGGACCCACCATTGATTATTATGTATAATTATATGTAAAAGCGTATATTAGACTTAGAAATTATCGTTATCAAGGCTGTTTACTTCGATTTTAGAAAATCCAATTTTTCCCCTCCCTATTCATGCAATAGTCAATGTGAATCCCTTTTATTCTTTTACCATTGCGGGACCCATATACGAATTTTTCATACTATCATTATGAAACCTTTCTATGTTCAGTCGTACCAACTTTTGTGCTTCATGTCAGTACTTCGAAACATGATGGTATCAGGAAGCGATAAATGAAAATTTGAGGGGTGTAAAAACATTTTATGACTTTTCCTGCATATTGTTTTTCAAAATAAGTTATACCCAGCTGCCGTGGCTCAGTGTTAGAGCATTGGCTTAGCAATGGGGAGAACGCGGGTTCAAACCCGGGTCCGGACATCCTGACTGAGGTTTTCCCTGGTTTCCCTCGGTCACACGAGGCAAATGCTGGGATGATACGAGAGAATTACATGCAACATTCCTTTACATAAATATATCATTAATGGTACCGGTAATCCAATTGTGTAAACATAAAGGAAAAATAATCACTTACCACTACTGGGAATGAAAGCAGGATCCCCGATTCCGGACGAGTGATCTACAAGTAAGTCAACGAGGTCTTTATGTGAAGAAAACTAGCGTCTAATTCTTTCCTGTTACACAATTCCGGGAAGGCTTTCTTCATTAAAAAAGGTTTTTGAATTAAAAGTCTCCACTTGTAGTCGATTGTCTTACTTTCCACTCAGCTGAAGCAAAAGGAATACTCAGGTACACAGAACTTGGTCGTGGCTGTAGTAGCTTAATTGTAGAGCACTAGGCAGGCAACTGGGAGATCTAGGTTCAGCATTTGTAGTAGAAGAAATGTAATGTGTTGTAACAGAATTAAAACGTTTCAGTTTAGTTCGTGGAAATTTTTCTACATCCTTTTTTTTTAAAAAAAAAAGCTGTATTCCGTATTAGAGTAAGCATGCCTTTCATGCCCGCGAATTCTTCATTCAATTTCTTGATTTTTTTGACTTGCTACACATTCTTTGCGTTAGGTTAGCTGAAATTATTTACAGTTGGTTCTGTTAAACTAAATTAGGAGATGTATGATAGGTTACTCTGTTCTGTTCTTACCATAATCTGGATTTCTTTCCAATTTCCTTTTATGGACTGAATAGACAATTTGTCGCAACTCAGTCACGTCCGAGAGATGACATCCCTCGACGGTCATTTTTCCGGTGCAGGGATGCGGAAGGTAGAATCTTGTGCATTGAAGTACCACCCTGGTGTTCATATTGTGAATCTGATGAAAACTCTGTAACCCCTCAGTGAGGGTAGCCGGGAGCGGGCTCGAATTCGCGTACCTCCCTATTACCTATCGGAAATCCGGGACATTCCTAGTTGCCACAGGACTGTGTGCTGCACGCCTGTTGATACGAAAATAATATGCCTGGAAAAAGTTTTAAAACTTCAGAAAGCAATATATAAAACGCAAAATGTCAATTTTCAACCCCGACACTCT
>JAGDQP010037674.1:0-18511 GCA_022664845.1 Lepisma saccharinum
AATAATTTTGTAAATAATATTTCCGTTGTTTCCTTCCAGGTTTTTGTATATGATCCGTCTTCTCTTTTTAGCGTGTTAAATACTCCTTTAGTTTTAATTTTGTTCATTACTATTATGTAGGGCATACCCCACACATCCGTGCTAAGATTTTCTTCCACAAACTTACTCCAGGTCTTCTTTTTGGTGTTGTAAACTTCTTTTTCATATTGCTGCTTGATTTGCCGATATTTTTCGAGCCTTGTCTGTCGTAGTCTGTGGTCTCCAGCCACTTTTATAACTCTTCCTACTTGCTTTTAGTTGTCGTTTTAATTTTATTAGTTTCCTAGTCCAGAAGGGTGTCTTTTAAGCCTCATTTATGTTTGGTGGTGTAGAACTTATAATTGCATTTGTTGTTGTATTTTCTAGGTTAGTTGCCAATTCGTCAAGGTTTATTTCATGTTCAATTTGTGGGAGTATTAAATTTCTTTTAAATTTTTCCATATTTAATCTTTTAACGTTATATTTAAATGTATCATCTTCTTCCTGCGTTATTTCGTTATTTTTGCTTAAATCGATTTCAAAGCTGATGACACCATGCTGACTTGTAGTTTCTGAATCCTGTAAGCTCCAGTTTCGGATCCATTGATGTAAATTACCTTTTGACACGGTTACGTCTATATTGCTCTCCGCTCCAGCTCTGCCCTGAAATGTTGGTGGTTGATCTGCTATGTTGTGAACTGTTAGGTTATACTGATTTGTTATATCTTCATATTTTTCACCATTTTCATCCGTTCTAGGTCAGTGCCACAGCGGAGATTTTGCATTAAAGTCTCCCAACACTAATATATTTTCCCCTAAATTTCCCGCTAATATTTCCTCTAATCTATTTGCAAACACGTACACTGAAATTGAAAATTGGCAGTACATATTTACAAGAGATATTATTTTACTGTTTAATTGTATTCTTATAACTTGGATCCATCTGCAGGTATTTTGAGTGTCTACTAGAACGTTTATTTTCTTATTAAGGATCACCACAGCCCATCTGATTTGGATCTTCCGGCACCAAAACCATTGCGTCGGTTCTCATTCCAATCAATCTTCCCTTATTTATATAGGGTTCCTGAAGGCATGCTATGTCCACCTTCTCTTTATCGCAGTATAGCCTAAGTTCTTGGGTGGTTAATTTGGATTTGTCCAGATTTACCTGGACTATTCGAAACATTTCTGGTTAGGGCTGTCTCGTGTGGACATAACACGCTGGGAATTTTTCCGTTGGGATAAATACTGTGCGCCCGCACGCCATCACGAACTGTCTATAGACTTCGTTGAGCTGTAGTGTCTCATTTCTTCTTGCGAAGACCTTATCCACTAGTTCTAGTAATTCTTTTGGTTCTGTCGCGATGGTATTCGAGCGCAGATATATCCTATCCACTTCCTCAATTACTGGGAAGGTGATTGTTTTCCCGTTGGGGTGGATATTTCTTATAATAATTCTCAGCGCAGCCTATAGCAGCTGTGGTTCCTCAAGTCTTGATAGGATATAGCCGTTGTTCAGACTCTCATAGAATTTGTTAGGATTGAAAGTAGTTACCTCCTTTACCTCTTCTCTCATCTGTTCTTCTTCTATCGCCTCGTTCTTTTCCATAGATTCTTGCCTCTCTTCTCTCATTTTTTGTCTTCTTCTTGTAGAATCTTGGAATCCACTGCTTCCATCCTCTTCTCTTCTTCCTGCTTTTTTCTTCTCCATTTACGTCTTTCTCTTCCGTCACCACATCTCCTCAGTCTCCCTCGTCTAAGCTTTCTTCACTCTGGGTTCCTTCATCACTGTTCTCTCCCTCTTATTCTTCCTCGCTCTCCTCGCTTTCAATTGACTCCAAAGTATTCCATATTCTAGTTACTTCTGTATGCAGTGTTGCATCTTGTACCATCATTTCTAATCCCACGTTTTTTGTTGTTTTCTCCCATTTTTTAAATATTATTAATACATCCTTAGGGTCTGCCCGCCATAGGCCAATTCCTATAGCTGGTATTTGAATCCTAATCCTTTCCTCGCATTCCAGTATTGACAAAAGTTCCAGTGTCAGTTCCAAATCTCCCAGGAAATCCTCGGCTGATGACTTTATGTTGACTATCTTACAGTTATATCGATTTTTTGATAGATAAATTTCCATTTCCTGTTTATTGTCTAATTTGAAATCCAACTTCTCCATCTGATATAGATCATATTTGTCGTGTGACAGGGCTACATACTGCGCAAAGCCTCTCGGGAATGTTACCAAATTGGGATTTATATAATGTAGAACTATTTGGTTCGCATTTTCCAATTTTATGTGACCAGATTTGATTTCGAGGAATTTATTTGTTTATTTTGTTATTCCTGCCGTTAGTCAATTATGTAAGTTACATATTTTTGTTGTTATTAAATTGCTGTAGTCTAATTTGGCTTCTTCTTTTCCTGCATGGGGAGGGGGTTCTTTTTCTTGTGTATTATTTTACCCTTGTTTTGGACTCGATCTGGATCACTGTCCATAATCGAATCTATCGATTACTCTTTGTAGCGCAACTTTGTACTGTGGGCATTCACTTTGGCTTTCTGTCCCACACATCTTCCTCCTTGAATTGCAGGGTATACATACTTTTTTGTCTTTGTTTGGGCAGTCCTGTTCTTGTGACTTTTATCGCCGCAGTTTCCACATCTTGCTTCATTTCTGCATGTGCAGCTAGGTGTCCATACTCATGACATTTTAGACATGTAGTCACCACTAGGAAATCCTTTATATTGGTCGCCCCATAGCCAATGTAAACACGAAGACTCCTGAAGATTCTCTCTCACACTTGTTTAGGTACTTCAAAGACCAGATGGTACCGATCTTGGTTTTTTGGTCCGGTCTTAAATCTGGGTTTGATCAGTTGTTTCGGTTCTTCTGTGATATTATTTAGGTTCCTGTCTATCTTTTCTTCTATTACCTCATTTGCTTTCATTTCGGACGGGATACCGCATACAATCATCAATGGCTTTCTCTTATTATTTCTATTCATTAAATCGAAATTTTTCATCATTCCTTGGTGTTGTCTGATCTTGATTTCGTCCTGTTCTGTTGTCATCTGCAGAATGAGCGTTGTTTTAGCTTGTATCATCCGGAAGTTGATCCTATCATATCTACTGATAGTGTTAATCAGCTTCATTCTTACGTCTCGGATTGTTTCCCCCTCCTTCGGTTTTAATATTATGGTTGGTCTGATATTCCGTTTACTACTTTCTATTAGTCTTGTCTTTTCTGGGATTTTAGCTGTCTCTTTTTTAAGTATATCTGCAAAGCTAGTTGTTGGTGTCTGCCTCATACCTACTTCGCTATTGTCCTTTAGTCCTCCATTTTCCTCGTATAATTTTCTTATCTCTTCTTCCATATTTCTCAATTTCTCTTCCAATTCCATCTTTCTGACCTCTCGTTGTTGATTTGTTACCTCTAATTCTTTTATGTGTACACATCCTTCTATTTCTTGTTGTTTCATTTCTTTGATTATTCTTTCTTGTTTTTCCATCTCCTGTTCTCTCTCTTCTAATTTTGCCATTGTCCGTTCCAGATTTAGCTCGCAACGTCTTAGTCTTTCAATCTCTATTAACAGATTTATCTGTTTTTTTCCAATTTCATTATTCTCCTTTCCGTATATGCTAGTTTTATTTTTAGATCCTCCATTTCTTTTTCTTCCTCTCTCTTTCTTTTGGTGTTTTCATCTTGACTTGGTGTTTCAGGTCTCGGGGACGCACTGGCCTCCTCGTCCAAGTCACCGCCCGTTCTTCTTATCGATCTTAGGGATCTTGGTGTCATATCTTCCTTGTTTATCTTCTCCCACTCAGCGTACACTTCCTCTATTATTTGCTGTTTTATTTCTTTGTCTTCTTTACTGGATCGTGGTTTTCCAGCAGTGATCTCCTTCCTCCTTATCTTGGACAGAAGTTTCTGCTGAAATGGGTTATTTTCATGTTCTCGGGAATCTTTCGTCTAGCTCGCGAGCCATTCCGCTTTGAGTTTCTCGAGACCTATTTTTGTATATTCCGCTTGGTCTACCTTCCGCGTCATTTCTCAGTTCGCACGCACTCACAAAAAAAATATAAAAAAAATATATAACACTTGGTTACAGTACCAGAACCAACGCATCCCAGGACGACGGATCAGAGCACACGGCATTCAAGGGCAAGAGGGGGGTTGGAAAGGGAAGGTTAAAAAAGAGTAGAGATGAGGTGGGGTAGGCGTTTGAGGTGGGAAGGGGTAGGGGTGAGGTGGGGTAGGAGTAGGGTGGGGGTGGGGATCAGTTCGCCCCCATACGTAACGGAGGTCAATGACCCCCAACATGATGCACCGATCACCAATAGCCCCGAAGGTACAGACTTTTAGCCCTGCATGGTATTTTAAAACTGACCAACTCTTATATAAAATTCACTGCTTTGGGAACCAGAACCAGTTTATTTTTAACTTGGTAGCAAATCGCCACCTCCAAGGTCACCGAATGCTCGAGTTCATAGACTCTCGGTGATGTAAAAGAATAGAAGTCAACGTGGATGACGTCTCTCAAATGCCCATAAGAATGACATGGGGATTTTAGATTTTTAATAATTTTTAGAGAAAAAATCGGGTAAAGTCTATACTTTCAGACAAAGTTCCTCTGTTGAAAAACTAAAAGGTCCACTACTTACATTTACTGTCCTAGACATTTCTCCCTCCGAAAAAAACACACTTTGTCGGAGCTCACTCGGCACACGTTTACACTATATTAAGGCCGATACTCAAAATCCGAATGCGTTATAATAGTTGTATAAGCAATAACCAACGCACTGAGCAAAAACGCGCTATAATACTTGTATCAATAGTAAGAAACGCACCGATCATAAATGCGCTATAATAGTTGTATAAGTAATAAGAATGCACCGAGCATAACTGAGCTACAATATTTGTAGCAGTAATAAGCAAAGCACTGTGCAGAACCGCGCAATAATGCTTGTATAAATAATAAGAAACGTACAGAGAATGAATGTGCTATAATAGTTGTATAAATAATAAGCAAGGCACTGAGCAAAAATGCGCTATAACAGTGATATAAATAATAAGCAAGGTACTGAGCAAAAATGTGCTATAATAGATGTATAGACATTAAGAAGCGCATCGAGCATAAATTGCTATAATAACTGTATAAGTAAAAAGAAACGACCGAGCATGAATGCGTTATAATAGATGTATAAGCAATAAACAAGGCAGTGAGCAAAAATGCTCTATAATAGTTCTATAAATAATAAGCAAGGCACTGAGCAAAAATGCGCTATTATAATTGTATAAATAATAAGAAACGCACCGAGAATAAATGCGATATAATAGTTGTATCAGTAATAAGAAAAGCACTCAGCAAAAATGCGCTATAATAGTTGTATAAGTAAAGAAACGCACCGAGCATAAATGGGTATTAATATTGGTATAAGTAATAAACAAAGCACTGAGCAAAAATGCGCTATAATAGTTGTAGAAATAATAAGAAACGCACCGAGCATAAATAGGTTATAATAGTTGTATGCATAATAAAAAACGAAACAAGCACAAATGCGCTTTAATAGTTGTATAAGCAATAAGAAACGCACCGAACATAAATGGGCTACAATATTTGTAGCAGTAATAAAAAAAGCACTCAGTATCGATGCGCTATAATAGTTGTATAAACAATAGAAAACGCACCGAGTATAAATGCACTATAATAGTTATATAAGTAATAAGCAACGCACACATCGAAATTGCGCTAATAATTTTTGTATAAATAAGAAGCAAAGCACTCACCATACATGCGCTATAATATTTGTATAAATAATAAGCAAGGCTCTTAACAAAAATGCGCAATAGCAGTTGTTTAAATAATAGCAACCCACATACCATATAGGCGCTATAATAGTTGTATAAGCATTAACCAACACCCAGAGAATAAATGCACTATAATAATTGTATAAGTAATAAGCAAGGAACTGGTCAAAAATGCGCAATAATAGTTGTATCAGTTGTAAGCAAAGCACTGAGCCAAATTCTGCTATAAATGTTGTATAAATAATAAGAAGCGCATCTGCATGAATGCACTCTAATCCTTGCATAAATAATAAGCAAGGGACTGAGCATAAATGGGCAATAATAGTTGTATCAGTAATAAAAAGCACACAGCATGAATGCGCTATAATAGTAGTATCAGGAGTAAGCAAGGCACTGCGCAAAGTTTCTCTATAATTGTTGTATAAATAGTAAGAAACGCATCTGCATGAATACGGTATGATACTTGTATATGTAATAAGCAAGGCTCTAAGCATAAATACGCTATAATAGTTGTGTAAATAATAAGCAAGGCACTGAGCAAAAATATGTTATAATAGTTGTATAAGTAATAAGCAAGGCACTGATCAAAAATGCGCTATTATAGTTGTATTAAAAATAGGGAAGGGCACCTAGCATAAATTGGCTCTAATGGTTGTATAAATAATAGAAAACGCACCGAGCATAAATGGGCTATAATAGTTCTAAAAG
The DNA here is from genome assembly GCA_022664845.1 of Lepisma saccharinum. Lineage (NCBI taxonomy): Eukaryota > Metazoa > Arthropoda > Insecta > Zygentoma > Lepismatidae > Lepisma > Lepisma saccharinum. The sequence continues at coordinate 6,534 of JAGDQP010037674.1, forward strand.
CAATAACCAAGGCTCTCATGATAAGTGGGATATAATGGTTGTTTAAATAGTAAGCAAGTCACTCAGAAAAAATACGCTATAATAATTGTATAATAAATAAGAGACGCACCGATCATAAATGGGCTATAATAGTTGTATAAGTAATAAGAATAGCACTGCGGAAAAATGCGCTATAATGGTAGTATAAATAATAAGCAACGAACCGAGCATAAATGCGTTACCATCATCATATTCAGCTGTATTCTATTAACTGCTCCAAGAAGGCCTCTCCCTTTTCTTTCCACATATCTCGGTCTGCTGCTATCCTCAACCTCCTGAAAAACGCTTGATTTCATCTTCCCGCCTTGCATTTCGACGTCGTATCGGTAATTTCTTTTTTCCGGGAATCCACTGTAGTACATTTATCGTCCACCTTCCATCTCTTCGTATAGCTATGTAACCGGCGTTTCTCCACTTCATCTTCGTCGCAGTTTTAACTACATCTTCTACCTTTGTTTGTACCCGAATCCAATTATTTGTCTTCCTGTCCCTCGTGGTTATTCCTAGCATGCATCTCTCCATTGCTCTTTGTGTGACTCTCAATCTTTGAGTCGTTTGCGCATTCAATGACGAAGTTTCGCAGCCGTACATCATCACGCGTAAGACACATTGATTATAAACTATACGCTTCAGACACATTGGTAGTTTGCTTTTGAAAATAAAGTGTAGCCTTCCAAACGAACTCCACGTCATTTTACATCTTCTATTTATTTCATCAGTCAACTTTACATTCGATGTTTTGATTTGGTCTTGATAAACTTACTCACCAACTGTAGCTATTGTCTCTACGTTTATCTTCATTACCTTCTTTGCAGCATGTTGGTTGTACATTACTTTTGTTTTACTTAAGTTCATTTTAAGGCCTATTTTCGAACTCTCGTTACTCAGTTCTTCCATTCTGGTTTGTAGTCTTTCTGAACTTGAAGCAAACAAGACTATATCATCAGTGAACCATAGGTGATGGAGATATTCGCCATTAATTTTAATTCCAACTTCATCCCAGTTTAAATTTTGGAACACTGAACTTTTGAGACCCGAGGTTCCGCCAGCTATTAAGACGTATGAACGGTCTCTACGTCATTCCCTTCCAAATAATTTTAACTGACACTTCTATAAAACCTAATGACAACCAGAAATTTATATAGTATTATGGCAAACTATATCTCATTATTATTTCATTAAATACGCACGCTAGTTTATCCACAGATGCGGAACTATATGAATGCTTTGTATGGGGCGTATTTATGCTTAAAACCACGGACTACAATGCCGAAAGAGCAAAGACAGGTTAGAAAAGTGTAATATGAGATATTTGTATTACATGCTATGCACATTGCCTTTAACACTCCAACGTTCTTTCCGCTCTTTCACTCTCATTTCATAATTTGAAACTGTATTATTTTGCGTTTCAACTCTTCCACACGCTTTGGAAACATTACATTTCTCCTGTAAATTTTACACATTTCAGGCCCACAAAGTAAAATTTGTCCATTATTTCTAATGAAACTGATCTGAAATCAGTTATGTATAGCGTGGGCCACAAATCACCGTAAGTCATAACAACTAGTTTCCATAAACGATTGCATTTATTAGCGGAAATTTATCGAACTATTAAGAAAAGTTGATTAACGTTAAAAGAACTAAAACACACACATATTTAATATCTTCAAATCAACACATTACTTTCTCCTTCTTCAAATATGGCTTCTAGCTGCACAAACGGTGGATACGTTACATCCAAGCGTACACTAGATGTGCCGTCGATACACACCCTTCATTACGCCCTACGCCGCTCAATTCGGATAGCAACAACGGCGCACCAAACGGTACAACGGCACAATCAAGGGTGCTAAATGGTGGATTCGGATGGACCTTAAGTAATGAGCAAGGCTTTGAGCATAAATTCGCTATGATAGTTTACAAATAATAAGCAAGGCACTGATCAAAAATGCACTAATAATATTTGTATAAATAATAAGCAAGTCACAGAGCAAAAATGCGCTATAACCCACATAGCAAAATGACGTCCGAGAGATGTACGACGGATCCCCCGGCAGGATATCGGGACGTCCGTGGGAAGTCCTGTTTAGGCCCCGTTTACATCCATGGGACCTCCAAATGTCCGCCCCGGGATGATCCCTTGGACGTACTTTGGGATCCTTTTAGGACAAAAATGGGACATTTTATTGTATGTAAATTAATTAATATTGAAGGCTATTTGTACCACTAAATAGAATTAATTTGGCTCTATAGGTGCTACCGGTAATACCAGATGCCAGCAAAAGCGTTCTATTTCCTCTGTGTCCTTTTTCCCACCCGGGTTGCCCAGGCTTCACTCTTAAAATTTTCACGTTAGAAATTCTAACTTTCCAGTTATTCTAACTTTCCAGCTTAAAAACTTTAAGAGCAAAACCTGGGCAACCCGGGTGCAAAAAAGGACACGGAGGAAATAAAATGCTTTTGCTGACATGGTATAAACGATATCACGTATATAGAGCCACGTGAGGTTATTGTATATTGTTGTTATAATTATATTTTTAGCATTAATTATTACATGCAATTCCAAGAAAGAAAATTTTATAAGATTTAATATATAATTGCTAATAATAGTATCACTTCACTAGTAGTGAATTGAGCATCACTATGATTGAAAGCTTACAACAAGAAATGCAACTAGTGTTTATAAGAACATCTACTTAATACAGAGTGGCTAACGATAAACATTTCTGAAATTCCTTGATTTTGTTAATATTTCATTGACCGACATAACTGAACATTATTATTTTCATACACCTACATTACATATAGTAATGAATATAACTGAAACACTGAGAGTTAATAAATATAATTTGTCTGAGTGTTTACCAACTAGTCCAAAAGTGACGAAACATCTTGAAAAATAAGTTTGCAAGATCACAGAACCACACTAGATACACACACACACACACACATTACATAGTAATTTTTGAAACACTGTTTACAATTTTATATTTCTGCATAAAACTCCATGGCTATTCTCAAATCTTGTGAAATTTCCCTGATGTATACAGGATAGTCGAATATATCTCCCTTGGACATCATTTTATGACCGGGAACCACTGGGAAACCCCAACTGATTATGAACTTAATTGATTTATGGCCTTTAAACACCTTTGGCAAGGCTGAGATGGGGTATATGACAGGATATGGGAAGGAAGTCGACCAGGGCCTGGTTTTGAAGGTAGCATCATGCCATTTGCCTGGCATAACTGAGGGGAAACAATGGGAAAGCACAGTCAGGATCCAACTGACTGAGATTATCCCTTTCCGGTTTTACTAGCTTAGTGACGTAATGGCACATTCAAGGTTCTCGGGCATCTTCCTCTCTCTGGATTGAGGCAACATTAGCTATTGACCTAAAACTGCGAATTGGGCTGAAGACTTGGATTAAGGGAACCAATAAAATTATATCACGTGTACGGGTCATGGTATAGTCCAAACACTTACTTTATAATTCATCTATGATCACAATCTTGGAAATATCGTAACCTTTTTCTGAGCTTTCGGACTCGTGTGGAACCAATTTTCAAGTTACAGGATCAGCCTAGACAGTGTCAAAGAGAAAGAAAGTCACACTAGGCAAATGCCGAGATGATACCCTGAGCTTAGGCCCTGACCGACTCCTTCCTTGTACTCTCTCTCTCAACCTGAGCCATGATGCCTAAAGGCCACATATAAAATTCAAAATAAAAACAATGAAAATATTACCTTGTGTTCTTCGGTATGGTAAACTCCTCCGTGTGGATCTGTAGATTGATTCTTGGTGCTTCCCCATGCAGTCAATGTTCTCGTTGTTTGGTTCTGTGAGATCCTCACACCCCGCCTGCCGCACTGCAACTTTATTTTATTAAAAGCAGAGCAGAGCCGGCAGCATGAGAGGCCTCACACCAAGCCCAGCACTAAGTCGCTCTTGAAAAGCAATTGCGGAGTCCCTGTTTAAAAAGGAAGACGCCATGGAAGGTTGCTACAACTAAAAAATGAAATAGGATCTTCGAAGAAATCAGTTTAAGACGATTTATTCTGCGCCAACACCCACTTCCAGCCTGTATACCACATGACTGAAGCCAAAGAGCAAGATTTCAGGAAAACAGTAGCCATTGGTTGGAAGGCGCGTGACTTCACTATACAGACCGATGATAAAAACTTTATTTTTATATGGGCCAGTCTAGTAACTTTGGACTTCGGCCCGTCACGATTCGCCTTTAGCTGTTAAGTGTTAAAATTCACACCCATGCCGCTACCGGGACTCGAACCCGGGACCTTCGAGCCGATGGCCTACCGCCGCAGACCGCTCGGCCATCCGGCCGGCTCAGACCGATGAGTTGGTGCTTGTAGCGAGAGCATGGGGAAATAAATTTTGCACCTGATAATTATTTGGTTATGAAAAAACACTTTTTTTTAAACTTTCATGTTTCTAATAATGAGTGTAGACTATTAAACTGCATAAAAATAAACGACGTATTCTAAATAGTAAGACAAATATTTCTGTTAACTTTATTTTAACTCATGGGATTCTAACAAAATTGATTTTGGGACCTTAATATCAACTTCAGAAATATTTCATTGCAATAGAGAGGTAGATAGGATAATGGTGATAGCCTTGTTTCTGTTAAGAATAAACATATCTGTACTTCCTCTCGGACAATATTTGTGCACTAGGCTATTAGGTTTACGATCAATGTGCATGCTATTTTTAAAATCTCTTCCCCCCTCTCTCTCTCCCTTTTTTCCTGCCTCTCTCTCACACACACGCGCGCGCAAACACATAATCAAAGGCGTCATTTAAGTACATTACGTAAACTTTCAAGGGGGTTCAAGTTTTGTTTATATTATCTGAAAATAGAGGAGGATGATCAGAAAAAATTGGTCAACTTTATTTTTATATGGGTCAGTCTAGTAACTTTGGAGTTGAACCCGTCACGATTCGCCTTTAGCTGTTAAAATCCACACCCATGCCGCTGCCGGGACTCGAACCCAAGACCTTCGAGGGAGGAGGATCAGAGCAATATGATTACGTAAGATTTACTTACAATTATATTAGTGTAGATTTAAAGATTGAAACTTTTTTGGACTTCAAAATAACGATAAGAATTGAACTGAATTTATTTTTAAGCCTTTAGACATCTGAGGCTCAGGCCAATACGAAATTTGACATATCTTAAGCACGAGGCTATCTTCTTATTTTTACTTACAATGGGGTTCTAAATTATTAAAATGAACTTACGTAATACTTGAGCAGCTATCATATTACAAATTAACCTACAAGTATACAGGCCCGCAAACACGCGGACGGGGTCCTCCTTACGGAAAATTTACTTAAGGTGGCCCCACTACACCTTAAAATCTAATTTTATGTGTATAAAAGGCGATAAAACAGGGATTCCGGCTTACCCCATGTGGGGGGTGCCACCCCCAAAAATGAGAGCCCTTGCGGTAAAAAATCGATAGAAACCGTGTACAACTCCACTTAGACCCTCCCAATTTTGACTTTACACCACCAACCCTCTAAACTGAGAATAACTTTGGCAGAATCCCTGGGTTAAAAATATATCACGACCCATGTCTCCAACAATATTTTAGTAGCTTCCCCTCCATCTGCAGTTTGGTTGGCAACTAGCCTGTTTTTATATTGCAACAGCACAGTTATTATGATCACTCATTGTTTAAATAAAACAGAGATCACAAAGAAAATATCACAGTTATTGTATATCCTTTCAAAACTACTTTAACACACTGAACATGAATGTAACACAATAACTAAAAAAACTAAACTTTACTTACTAAGGTATGCTAAAAACACTCGCGCTAGCAGACAAATTTGTTGGGGTTCGTATAGTGACGTCATGGCAAAACTCTCCATAGATGGCGCCATCGATTACTCATCCACGAATGGCATACCTAATAAGTTCTACTTTCCTTGATTGAAGCAAGTGCAATGAAACGATGCTTGTTGATGTGGCTCATTTGTTTATATAGTACTCAATCCTTCCCACATGATTTCACAACATATCGTACACAGTTTCACCAGGCAAATGCGGGACGATACCTTAAGAAACGTCCTGGCCAATACCTTCCTCATGCTAGAACTACCCAATCCCGGCCTGAGCCAAAGATGCCAAAAGACCATAAATAAATTGAATTCAAATATAGCGTTGACAACAAATGAACCTTTAAGTACGTCACATTATGAAATTGCAAGACGTTTATTCCCCTTACTGCCATTAGTTCGGAATACCTACCACATTTTTTTCCACGCACTGGTTTTAACCAACGATGTTTATAGAACTACTGTACGTTTTGATCCTCACACCGATTTCAAATTTGCATTGGCGACAAACGGTCAGAAATCGTGGAAAAAATAAATGAATACACGGTTCACAGTTCCGATTCACTACTCCAAGTAGCGGTGAACTGAATCTGTTACAAGTAATGTCACAGAGTAAAATCACTGGTAGTTGTAGCAGTGAACCGGAACTATTCAAAACCAATAAGGTTAAAGTAAAGCAAAGGTTTCCAATAGTAGGTGACAGCACTATCTCCGTATATGTCTGATTTATTTTTTATCATTACACGAAATTTCAATGCTACTCCTACAAATGTAAGTCTAGAAAGTTCAAACTTTCAGAGAAGAAAGTTCATAACCAATTCAAGAGTTCCAACATTGCCAATTTTTAATTTTCGTTTCTCTTCATTGTTGAAATCGCTTTGTTGCTGTGAATATCAAAAACTATAACAATAAAGCTCTCTCAACAATGAACAAAAAAGAAAATTAAAAATCGGCAATGATCGAACTCTTGAATTGGTTATGAATTTTCTTCCCTAAAATCTAGAACTCTCTAGACTGGATTTTGTATTAGCAGCATTGAAATTTCGTGAAAAGATAAAAATGCATTAGACATATACGGAGATAGTGCTGCCATCTCGTGTTGGTGATTGTTGCTTTACATTATCTTTAACCAAGAAAAAAAAAGTTGGTGACCCAATAACCACAATTTCATTAGTAATTGTGCACAAGAAGTTAGAAACTAGACATAACATAATTCAACCCGTCCTAACAAGACAAAAAATAATCTAACCGGACTTTTCTCAGGCATACACTAACCTGTAGTGGGTGCGTAAATAACATTCGGGACAAAATACTGTTCCATAAATCAGAAAGTGAACGTAAATATCACGGTCGTGGGATTTGATTGGTGTGTAAATGGAATTGCAACTTATAATAAATAGCCTGTGGTAGCAGCAAGACTACGTAATTATTAAAACATCTAACCTGACTTCTCTATCCTGTCACAGACTACCTAACTGGTTGCAGTAGGTGCATGAAAAGGTAAAATAAATAGATCATATTCGTGGCAAAATAAATATAGTTTGCCATAAATCGTAGACAAAGGTAACGAAAATATTGCGGTCATGCAATGCATGTAAATAGTAGAGTGTGGAAAATAGAAAAAAAAAACACTTGTATAATTCATTTATGTGCGTAGTGCATTAATTTGCAGAGTAAGGTTTTGGTTCATGAACGAACAAATGACGTTTCACAATTCTGAAGTCCAGTTGCACTATCTGCACCCCGAAAACTCGCACAGGGAAGGGTATTTATTCATTACTGAGTGTAGGTTAGGTTAGAATATTTAGGCCTAGGTGGTTTTTCATTAATGGATTAGCAAACAAATTTACTATTTGCACAACGTGACAAACAAAACATGCGAAGCAGTTACTTGAAATTTGCGTAGTATTTTTCTTAAATTTATTTAATACCTTTAGGAATCTCAGGCTCATCCCGGAAGGTGTTGCAAGGTAGCCATCTAAAGTCTGTTTGTAGGTACCATCCCGGCGTTTGCCTGGTGTGACTGAGGGGAAACCCCTGGAAAAATCTCATCATGCAGTAGGATGGGCGACCTGTGGGCGAACACCCACGACCTTCCGAATGCGAATTGTATAGTGGTTCGTAATAATCACATTGTCGGATATTTCGAAATTAGAAAATTTCTGACGGGCTACATACACACTGACTTTTACAGCCTTCTTGTTCATCGGCAGTCTTAAACGAAACTATTTTCGTGCATTAGCTTAGGGTGGACCAGTTATCTACATCCTTGCTTTGGAGGTGCATGTTAAATGACTACCAAGTATTATTTTTTCCTTTCTGATCATAATCTCTTAAGTTTCCATCACCTACTGAAACATCGATCTATCATCATCCATTCGTCCTGAGCCAAAGATACCTAACCGCCTTAAACTGAAAGCAAATTCAGATTGGATATTTTTATAATACGCAATTCAGTAAACGTATACATACGACCACCGTCAAAGAATGCTGAGCACGGCAGGTGTCTTGACTTTTCCGTGTATGTTACAATAACAAAATTTTCTCGCTTTTACTTGATGTTACTTTCCTCTCATTTAATGTGGGGTAAGCATATTCTTCAAGGCATAAGGTAATGACAGTTTCAGCTTCACGAACTCATTTACGTGAAATTAATAAATACACAATATCCTAGCTATCTTAAAACATCTATGCACTGAACAATATGAACTGACATATGCTTACCTCTAAACTATGCGTAGGAACTAAATCATATTAGTTCTAAGCTATCAAACTTTTCTTTTGCACGAATATACTTGAATTTGAGCAGGGCAGAGAACAACACAATATTCAAAATAAATCTTGAATGACAGTTGCGCCACCTGGCTATAATTGGCGTTTTGAAACAAAAGAGTGATGAACAGCGCGTCCCAACACACACACAGCACTTTCACAAAGTCATCCAAGGACTTTTCATTCGAACTTTAATTATTTGCTACGCCATATCCTTCGTATATTTATAATTAATTAAATAATAATAATAGTAAGGTCGATTTAATTTATAGAAAAATAGGTAATCCAGCACGGCTTTCCGGGGGACATCCAAGGGACCTCCATACAGGATGAACTGTTTGTATTGCCCATAGAGTTATCCCACGGACGTCCTTAGGACATCGCTATGGGAGCTTGAAAAATCTGACGTTAATGGGATCTAAATGGAACGTCCCAGGGATGTACTCTGCTATGTGGGAATGGTTGTATAAATAATAAGAAACGCACCGAGCATAAATGCGCTATTATCATCATATTCAGCTGATTTCTATCTATTGCTCGATGAAGGCCTCTCCCTTTTCTTTCCACATATCTCGGTCTGCTGCTATCCTCAACCATGTAGCTCCTGAAAAACGCTTGATTTCATCTTCCCACCTTACATTACGACGTCGTCTCGGTAATTTCTTTTCTCCGCGAATCCACTGTAGTACATTTGTCGTCCACCTTCCATCTCTTCGTATAGCTATGTAACCGGCGTTTCTCCACTTCATCCTCGTCGCAGTTTTGATTACATCCTCTACCTTTGTTTGTACCCGAATCCATTTATTTGTCTTCCTGTCCCTCGTGGTTATTCCTAGTATGCATCTCTCCATTGCTCTTTGTGTGAATCTCAATCTTTGAGTCGTTAGCGCATTTAATGACCAAGTTTCGCAGCCATACATCATCACGCGTAACAGACACCGATTATAAACTATACGCTTCAGACACATTGGTAGTTTGCTTTTGAAAATAAAGTGTAGCCTTCCAAACGAACTCCACGCTATTTTACATCTTCTATTTATTTCATCAGTCAACTTTACATTCGATGTTTTGATTTGGTCTTGATAAACTTACTCACCAATTATAGCTATTGTCTCTACGTTTATCTTCATTACCTTCTTTGCAGCATGTTGGTTGTACATTACTTTTCTTTTACTTAAGTTCATTTTAAGGCCTATTTTCGAACTCTCGTTACTAAGTTCTTCCATTCTTGTTTGTAGTCTTTCTGCACTTGAAGCAAACAAGACTATATCATAAGTGAACCGTAGGTGATGAAGATATTCGCCATTAATTTTAATTCCAACTTCATCTCAGTTTAAATTTTGGAACACTCTCTCCAGGACCGCACAAAACAGTTTTGGACAAATTGAATCTCTTTGCCATACACCTTTTCCAACTTTAAATATTTCACTTTCTTGATGTAGTCTAATGACAGATGTTGCAGTAGAGTAAATGTTTCGCAGTAACTTGATGCCTTGCATGCACTTGATGCCTTGCATGCACGCAGTAACTTGATGCCTTGCATGCCTTGATGCCTTGCATGCGCATGCACTTTCGATGCCTTGATGTTCAATGATTTAAGTACTGCTGACAAGGACACCGAATCGAAATAATTTTCAAAATCTCTGAATCCCAAACCTAGTGGAGGTGCATACTCATTAGTCCTTTCAATAACTTCTTTCAATGTTTGTATGTGGTCCATTGTGCTAAATCCACTACGAAATCCTGCTTGTTCCCTTCCCTGGTTAAAACCTGTAACTCGATCAATAAGATTCAAAATAACTTTGGTCAACATTTTGTATAGGACTGACAGTACACTAATTGGTCTGTAGTTTTGACGCGTTCTTTGTCCCCTTTCTTGTACAACAAAATGATAACGGCATTATTCCAACCTGAGGGTATTTCTCTCTTCCTCAGGCACATCGAGAATAGTTTAGCAAGTTCCTCTCTCATTTTTTAACTTCTCCATTTAAACATCTCTGCTGCGAGTCCATCATCTCCTGGCGATTTTCCGTTTTTCATCCGTCGAAGTACTTTATCCACTTCTTCTTTCAATACATCTGGGACATCTACATCATTTTCTTCTGAGTCTTCATTTCCTAGTTCCTCTTCGGAATAGTACAATTCTCTGTACAAAAGTTTCAAATGTGTTTATAATTTCTTCCTTATTTCGTGTTGCGGTCCCACCTGGTCTTTTAACAGCAATTATTTCCTTTTTTTCCTGTCATGAGCTTCTGTTTGGCTTTCTTCAGGCTCTTGTTTCCACGAGTGTATTTCTAACAAGATTTTCGTTATATCTTCGTACACACTCTCTTATTTTCTTCTTTACGGTTTTATTTAGTTCTATGTGCTCAATCCTCTTTATGCAATTTTCCTCGTCTTTCATTTGCCTTTCTTTTCTTCATCAAGAGTTTAGTTTCTTCCAATATTTGCGCTCATTTTCCTTTCTGGTGCCTGCTATTTTCTTGACTCTCTTATTTCAGACGTATTTCGTTTCTGCTCTCAACGTCTTCTTCATCCTCTAACTCTTCCAAGGTGCTGAATCTGTTGCTTAGTTCTATCTCGAGTGTCTGTCCGGGTAAGCCTAAAATTTTCAGATCTAAAACTGGAGGTTTCTTCTGATAAGCTTCTTTCTCTCAAGTCTAGTATTGAGTTTCAGCTTACATCTCACAACCCTATGATCACTCAAGGCTTTGAAACTTCTCAGGACAGACACGTCTTTTGCAATATAAGTGTTATTCGATAGATCGTAGTCTATTTCGTTTTTGATCCCGTTTGGGCCTTTCCATGTCCACTTCATCTGGGGCGGTTTCTTCAAAAATGTATTTTAAATTATTGGAAATGTCCGTTGTCTTCTGAGAATTCCACTAACTTCTCTCCTCTCTTGTTTCTCTTGCCAAATTCATAGTTTCCCACTTTCGTGTCACTGCTCTGCTTGGTTCCTACTGTCGCATTGAAGTCTCCAATTACAATTTTGTAATGGTATTTGCTACTATCCAAAATCTTCTGTATCTCCTCGTATAGGTCTTCGACTTCCTCCTCCGGGTGTGAGGTTGTTGCAGCATACACTTGTATAATTTCTATACTGTATTGCTTGTTTATCTCTATTACTATCCGTACGATTCTATCTGAAAATCCTTCAATTTTGGTGATATGTGTCTTCAGTTCCTTATTAATTATAAAGCCAACGCCTGTCGGTTTACCATTTTCTGTTTTATTCTGTTGTGACGGAAGTTCCAACTGTACTTCATTTTCCCCGCACATTTCTGACAGTCCTATGATA
>JAGDQP010037676.1:3283-18510 GCA_022664845.1 Lepisma saccharinum
TATTTTTTTGCTTGCAAGGATGTTTTGTATTTGCAAGGAGTTTTGAGCCACTTCGCAAATTTGTGCAAGACTGTTTTATTTTTAATCTTTCTTTTGTGTGCCATAACAGTAGTGAATTTTACACGAGGTGACATGTCGATGGACATAACTGGGGAGGATCATGCCCTGTTGGCTGGTTTGTTCAGATTTTGTATGCATCAACCAAGTACTCTTCAGAGAATTTTGTCGTGTCCTTTTTTGGTGATGATGGAACATACGAACTACCGTTTTCGTGACAATCCATTAATGATTGACCTCGATCTCGAGGGGATTTTGTTTCTGATTGTAACGTTGGATCATCGCTGAAATCACTATCTATTTCCTCATCATCACTGCCCTCCTCGTCTACCATAAGTGTGGTAAACTCTTGAACTACAACCTCTTCTTCAAACAACTGCTTTTTAATCTGTTTGAACACTATACGTTCTTCTCTTGTTGGTATTCTGTCCGAAATGCCAAAGAAGCCCACTAACAACTTAAGGACCACAGCTTGTCTCATTTTGCATAACAAAATAACCACTCCCACACGCGTTTATTATACACTACACACGTAACATTTTTTTCTCGTGTCTTCTCTTTCTTCAGTAAACAATAATCCGCACACACTATTGCTCTCTACACCTTTCCTACACATTTCCAAACCGTTACAAGTATGTTAAATTACACCACATGTCTTGTCTTCTGTTTCAAAGCACAGTTGTCTTTCTGTTCTTCAAATATCAGCAAACAACACAAAAAGGAAAAAACGGCAAAGATGCACGTAACCATTCGCACTCGCGACTATTATACAACTAACACCCGGTTCTTTCTCCCGTCTTTCCACGATATTTTACTATTTCTGCATACACGCTCTTCTTATCTGCTAGAACCAACAGTATCTCATAGTATGTCAAATTGTGCCGCATCTCTTTCCTTTTTCAAAAACAATCGGAAAACTAGAAGAAAGTGCAAGTGTTATTGACAGCATTAAGGAACGGTTATTTTCCTACGCAATTTTGAGAAGATTATATAATTCAGTCATATTCTTTTCTACTGGATAATGCCTCTTCTTTCGGAATTGGTCTACTACTGCTCGCACGCTGACCAAACGTGTTGGAAGAGGAGAGCCGAAGCTCTCAACTTTGATCTCCACTGTCTTTTAGTCACATTAGCTCCCCAATTGCATCACGATGCTCGGTAGGCATCGTTCCAGGCCCTCTCGCTTTGAAAAAATAATATCTTGGGAGAGTCGGAAATCGAACCCGGGATCCCACGATCAGCAGTCAGCGACGGTAACTACTAGACCATCGGAGAGAGAGAGAGAGAGAGAGAGAGAGTCCCATTTTCCAATAGAAACTTACTAAATCAGACCAATCGTACTAAATATTTCACATTAAGCTAATTCAAAAAAACATTGCAAAAGAAATGGCTTCCAAATAGGCTTCTTAGCTGCTAGTAAAAGTGCATATACCCTTGTCGCTTCCATGAAAATAGTTTTAAGTTCTGCCAAATAAAAAGGTTGCGATTTTCCATCTAATCTTGATCCAAACATCTAGGGGAAGAAATTTGTCCCTGGCAGAGACGAAAAATAAATTTGCCAGGGTGGGAAACTTATTTGCCAAAGGGAATGGGAAATCCCGGGCATCCCTCCTCCATTGATTCGCACACTGTGCATGGCTACATTCTCAATACAGCAGACAAAAATTGACTAGAAACTCTAAATATGTACATCATAATCATATCTTCAATATTGTACATACTTTGAATGTTTTAATAGGTGACTAAAACCAATGTTGCAGAATATTTTCGTTCCCTTCAAAACTTAAATGAATTTTCTTCCTAACAATTTCCTTCCTACACCTGCTATTCTTACACTGATATGATGGTTGTGTTATCAGTTCATATTTGATGTTTTTTTTTTGCTAGGCTACAGGAGTCACACCCGGAGACAAAGAGGGATGCGGAATTAGGAGCAGGTGCGATATTGAGCACATTTCCATTACACATTATGTACACTTTACACGCACTGTATTAACATATATCATACACTTCTCAAATTATGTACATTATGTGTGTGTGTACCAAACGTCATTCAGGTTACAAAATAGAATAAAAATGCCGTCCATCTATGTCCAAAGAGTTTAGAAGAATTAGTGTGGATGCTGTAGGTCAATGGTAGAGTTCTGTCTCTTATTCGTGGTGTTCTCCTTTTAATCCCGGCTTGTGCTACGTGGGCTTTGTGTAGGATAAACTCCGTGCGAGTGAGTTACATCGGCCTTTTCCTCTCACTTTCTTCATTCGATTAACTCTTCCATCATCATCTATTTGGCCTGAGCCGAAGTTGCCTAAAGATCTTACCAAGCATAGAATAATGTGGAGTAGTGCTAAACGAACCGTCTCTATAAGTGTGTTAGACGCCACTGATATGCTCATCTTCCGATCCGATCTTGCTTGGGTGTTGATAAAATTTGTTCTTTAGGTATTCCCATAATCAGAAATTGCTACGGTTGAGGTCAGGAGATCGAGCGGCCAGTCATTTGGAAATCATATGCTATCTGCTTCGCCACGATGTTATCCTCATTTGCAGGACTGAGATTATATTGACAAAACTGCTTTCATGCTGGATTAGGATCCACCTCACATAAATTCTCAGGTGAAACAGTGGCTCAGAAACGCCTGAGGTGCAAATCCAGTCACTAGTAACTCGTTTCCAAATTCTTTTAACTGTTTTGTTTCATATATATTTTTTTATTTCAAAGTGCGGATGTTTTGCTCCTTAGTATTTTCAAAGCCTAATATAGATCATGATTTGTCCTAACACAAAATATTGAGGACGTAGGGTATCTTCCTGTGCGATTATCTGGGAGAGTGTGTTTTGGGATCAGTTAGCAAAGGATAAAAGAGGACAAGAGAATAGTTTTAAAAAGAACAAAGGAAAGAAAAGCCAATTTTAGGATAGGAACCTGAATCGTTAGATTTCGTTGGAAAAGAGAAAACTCAACAATCTGAAAGGAAAGTGAAGAAGAAGAATCTTGATATAATGAACTGTATGAAGTCCCATGAGAAGGCATAATTGAAATTCAAGATGAAGAGCAGTATGGTTTCTATTCCGGATGGAAAAAGAAATTTAAAAAATTGAACTGGTTTCATTCTAAGAAACAAGTGCCAAATGAAGAGTTTGTTCATTTCTTCCAAAAAGAAAGAAAAACTGAAAAAGAAAAGAGCCGGAATGTGATGCTACACTGAAAGTTTAAAGGATTCCCAAATGCAATGCTTCACTGAGAAGTTAAAACTTACGGTATTATGGTACCTTTAAGAATATGGTGTGATTTAACTGATAACACACACTTTTCTTATTCAGGTATTGTACGAAACTAATCACTTGCAGGCTTAGACTTAGCAGATTGTGCTTAAGCGCCAGAGATATACAAATTCACAACATATTTATAATTTGCGTTTAACGGAAGATAGAATGATCATACACTATTTACCTGATGTGTTATTGAACTATAGGTTCTGAGCGTAGACAGTTGGACTAAATTTAGCCATGTCATATCAGTTATCCATCTGCAGGGCTTTGGTTCCACAGCGTTTAAATCCAATGCTGCTCCACCTGTAAATATTTAATGTACAGTAGTGATCTTAGGGAAAATGTAGAGTTAAAGTGTGGAAACGATTCTGAACTCATTTTCTGTACAAAATCTATCTGTTTATCCAAACATTAATATTAATTATCAGACTAACATGAAGACCACAGTTTCCATTACATGGAAATTTTGACAATTTCTATTTAAAAATAGTCTGTTGAATTTATTCACAACACATTATTCAATGAAATCCATAACCCTACACAGATGTTCTTTAGTGAATGTAATAGAATCTCACCAAAAGAATAAAACATATTCTTGCCTAGATTTCTAAAAGAAAATTAGTTTCTCTGTTTGTTTTTTTTAACTATTTACGTAGGTAAAACCCAAATATGTACCATATCATTTGACAACAGTCTTTAAGTAGCTTTCTTAACTTTTGTTATCTACTCTGAGTCCAAGAAATTTATAAAACACCAAGTTCTGTAAATGTAGGGCTTTTCAAGTTTAGTCGCTTAACTCTGTCTTAGTTGTGAGATTCAGATCTCCAGAAGAAAAGAAGATTTTTGAACAAAAGATATTAATTAGCACACATTATGTAGCATGTTTTCGAGATATTGAAAAGATTTTCAGTGAAACGTAAAGGTGAGTTCTAAAAATAAAATAGAATTATTTAATAGTGATCCTAGAAATTATATCCTAAAATATGTATAATCTGAACTTCAGACATAAGAAAGTAACGAAATTCTCAACTTTATCATCTGTCTTAGTTTCAAGCATGTAGAAGTGAAACTAAGTGACTACACAATATGAAGAAGCTTCACTATAAAACCTAATATTCAACTACTGTTATAGCTGAAGGTTGCATAATAATAGTAAAATATAGAAAAAGGTCATCTATGTGAAAAATCAACCAATTATAGTATTACTTTGTACTTATATCCGATTAAAATACACTTACCCTTAATGAAATTTTCAAACTCCATATGTAATATCCTTTTTTTGTAGAGATCAATTTTCAGAGCCATCAGTATAGTAAATAGGAACTTATGTGACTCATAAAGGCCTCGCGTTGTGTATCTGTAAACTTCATAAGTTAAGTATTCAATTATTATTGCCACTCGCTTGAACGTTATTGGACTTTTCTCTGACCTGTAAAAAATATATTATATTTATTTAATCGGCTAAAGCTTTTTGGCGATTATGTTATTCTAATTTTTGTTGCTTTTAGTGAATGTCCTTTATTCATTTAGTAAGTGTAATTTTATAATTACTACGTATTTTAGTAATTTCTACGTCTTTATTATTTGTGTGTTTTATTTGTGCTTCTCTACAAACGAACCTTTTACATACATAAGAACTTTTAAAAACATACTTTTAAAAACATAAGAAATTGAATCATAAATGACAAAACTAATTGCATACATGCACAATAAATAAAAGACCCTTACACATTTTTAAGGAGAAGAAAACAGCACATCTAGGGTCGCGCCGAAGAAACGGGAAAAGAGACATTAAAGTTCAGGTGTTTCTGCTTCCACTGCAAAAATTTCAGAATTTCAAAAGGTGGGGTTTTCTAGAAAATGGCGTCAAAAATGATTATTCGGCAGTTTTTCAACAATTCAGACCCCACAGGGCACAAACTATTCACCTTAGGTGAAAACTAAAATAAGATCATTATAGAATTCGGTAATATCTATCATATACAAAAAAAACGCATCTCAATATGCCTAATAGGACTCGAGTTAAAAATTATCAAAAATCGGAAATTTCGGATTAAATTTGGCAACATTGCAACTAATCTCTTGGGAAAGTAGCCACTCAGCAGTAATGACGTTCACACGATGCAATATAACATGAGACAAATATTATGCTTTTTATTTCATGCAAATTCGTAGATTAGACTCTGAGAAATTGATTTTTGAAAAGAACATTCCTTTTCATATTTGATGTCGCGAAGGGCGTAGGCCATAGTGCTGTTACCGCCCATACAATTTATTTTATCTTTATCTTATCATATTTGATGCCAGTAGATGACCTTGGCAAATATTTTGAGGGTGTGTAATTCTTCACAGAATACAAAAAATATATACGGGTCTCTTTATTTTGCATATACTTAAAAAAAAGACAAAACAAACATCCGCGACCATGATCTAGACCAGCCTGGATGAATTGAAATGGATGAGACCATATCTATATACATACAAAAAAACCTTCCTCTGATACAACTGTTCAACAATTGTTTTAACAATAGTAATATGACTCTACATAGTTATGCAGAACATAAAATGATAATGCAGAGCAAGAAAATATGAAACAGATAAAAGAGTATTTTCATGTCCTCAATATCCTTACTATTATCCAAGATAATCGATAAATGTTTCACTTTCCTCTATTAGTTTCGTACATGACTATTATGATTCACTACAATCTTGTGTTTATTTATAATTATTGTAAAGAGATTGCAGGTTCTAAACACGTACCTTGCCATTGATTTATCAAAAATCTCCAAAAACTGCACTAACGAAACCTGGTACATACCATCAACCATGGACATGTCACAAATAAGGAAATAAAGGATACTGCCTCTAGTGGCAATAGCTCGAAATTCCTCTCGAGCAGCATTAATTTTAATTTCCGTATCGGCTGCTACTGTTAGTTTTTCTTTTACTTCTGCGGCTGTACTTTGTGTGATATTCAATGTAACTATCACTGTCTCATCATCCAACAAAGAACCCTGTACATAATAAGATCAAATTTGTAGAACAAGCATATTTAGTTAAACGTTCTGTTTAATAGCTATGACTAATTTTTAACATCATATTTCAGTTTTTGAAAAGATTAATTTAAATTAGAAAGATGAATTTGAATTTAAATTAGAATTAACTACTTAGGAAGCAAATGTCCCATTTCCCTTTTAAAGAATCTACTGATGTTCCTTTCATAATTTCACAGTCTCAATTTTATGTATTTAGAAACAAAATAATATAAAAATACCAATCAATGAAACTTCAGAAAGAACACAAACTCAGAATTGCTCCCAGTACATTTATACTGTTTCTTCGAAAATTCAATTCCATATTAGTAAATATTCTAGGATCATATACCTATCCTAGATCCTTTATAAGAGAGACCTAGACGAAACTGAATATAAACGTGTTTTTCGTACCAGTGGTTTGGTTTACAAGTACAGAATTAATGAACTCACTTAGGATCAGTTCTACAATCGGACGCTAAACTTCTAGTCAGCGCTAAGTTGAGGCCAAGTCTAATTTTGGCCAATGAGAGTACGCAAAATGAGAGTTGGTCTCAACTTAGCGCTGACTAGAAGTTTAGCGGTCCATTGTAGAACTGACCCTTAATAACACTGTCTTACTGAAATGATCTACTTGCAGGTACCCTGTAATAGTAAGTATTATGTGTGAGTATTGAATCAAGTGATTTTGGCTAATTAAACTGATGCTTCACTCAGTTTAAGTTGAATTTCATTGTTTACACATATCAAACACATTAAAATATCCAAATACTAAGACCATTGATTTGAAATATTTCATGAATAAAAATCGATAAAAGCAAAATGCAACAGATGTTATTTTGCTATGCTTTAAATTCGTTTTGCTTCTATACGTTCCCATATTTTATTTTTAAATGAATGTCAACTTTCTTAATACTAAACGCATAATAAGATAATGAAAGGCTGGGGTCATCTAACATTTTTAATAGCTTTGTAGGCCCATTTGATCTAATAGGTTTCCTTTAATTTAAATAAAGGCAAAGAAATTTGATAATTTCAAGTCAAATAATTGATTTAAACCTAATATTTTACACAATTGCTTCTTGGTCTAAGCAATACCTAGAGAAAGCAATAATAAAAGTAGGTTAGGTATATTTCATAAAATAATCGTGTAATTATCTTCAAGCTTGTAACTTACTCTGAAATAAATAATGAACTTTAAGTATTGTTTCAATATTGTATTAGTAATTAAATTCCAGTTGAGATTTCTTATAATATATTAACATTGGTAGTCATTTCTTACGTCAAAATTACAAAATTCTTGGGATAAGATTATGTCATTCCACTCACAGCAAATAAGCACTGATAATGATTGATTTTTATAAAATCTTACAACGTTTCAGAAGAAAATTAGCAAACTCTAATAAAGAATCTTTACCTCTGTCGTTGTTAGTTTATGTAACAGGTTAGATTCTAATTCCTGCATTTTTCTTTTATTTGCCGTGACATCTTCAATAAGCTGAGTTCTCTCTGTTTCCAATTCTGCCTTCTCTGTGATGATTACTCGACCCAATAACTGATCCTCCAACCCTAATAAATGAATTTATTGTGGTTAGCAACATGATATACCGTATTTTCCGGCATAAGACGTACACAGGTTTAAAAAAACATATTAAGAATAAAGTGTTAATGCATTTTTACTCTAGTACCGATCAAGGTTGATTGATTTAAATCAAAGTGATTTAAATCATTATTTAAATTGTGATTTAAATAAGATGATTTTAAAAAAATCAATGATTTAAATCAAAAATACATTTTTTTTAAAGACAGAGTATAAATAAAGTGCAGTATTTTTTAAAAAGTCATTCTGTGGTTTGAATCATATGCAAGGTTCAAATGTACCTTTTAGTCCGTATGTGATGATAAGCTCTTATGATATAAACCAAAACCAAAGGGTCGACCTAGAATTTTGACAAACTATTTGAAACGTTAAGGGGCTCCATAGTCTAGTGGTTAGAGCGTTGGACTCATGTCCGCGTGGTCCCAGGTTTAATTCCCGGCTGAAGTCCCACTTTTCGGCGTCCACACAGCGTTGCGAGGAAAACTGGAGAGTCACGTGAATAAAAACGTGACGGCCACTCGGTCAAGAAAGCCCCTAATACGCCTGTTCGTGGCTACATGACGCGCAGCGCTGGCCACACTGCCATCACTCAGGTGGATGCAGTTCCACCAAGCGCGGACAGATGGCGTTCGGGCAGGCTCAGGACCTATCGGTCTGTAACGCCGGTGGTTAATATTATTAGTATCTGAATCGTTCATTTCATATTACACGCGAAATTTTAGAAGAGAATGTAGGAACTCAATTCACATTATAAGTTTACAATTTATATTATAAACGTGTTTATTTTTATAATACATGTGAAACCCAACACACAAAATCAGAAAATCCAGTCTTTATTTACAAAACCAATATTACCTATTTGTTTCGTAATATTACCTATTTTGTGTAATTGTCATTGAATCAAATTATTTGATTTCTTAACAAATTTCCCAAAAGCAATTTATACTCAATAAAAGTATAAAGTTTATCTATGTGTACATGCTGAAGGATGAAAATACACAGCTACGTATCCACTATTGATTTGATTGCATTAAACAGCTTTCATTGAATTGTATTTTATCTGGATCAGACCGATTGGAAGATAATGGGAGGAGTGGTGGAACGAAGAAAGCGGGAGGAAATGAGAGAACCCCAAGAAAACCCACGAACACTGTTTTTGTTCACCACAAAGACCACATGGCACAAGCCGGCATCAAATCGGGGACACCACGGATCAGAAGTGAGCGCTCTACTCTTGATCGACCGCGGCTCCAAAATAGCTCTCATACTTTATGGAATATTGTCACAGGGTGTTCCCAGATTAATAGTAAAATTCTGAGGGCTAAAATAAACTAAAATATGGAAGTGAAATAAACTAAAATTTATCTTAGTAAACTTAAATCCTATAATATTTCGTTAGGAAGACGCAGACTGGAGAAAAAGAGACATTTGCGACTATAAAATATGCAATTGCTTAGGAAGAAAGGAAGGTACAGACGTCATTTTAGGAGGAAAGCTGATACGTAGAAACATTGTAAATTGTTTCATTTACGAACTTAATTACGGAGTATACCCCTCTGAAACCATTTCCGTCATCGTGTATCGACGAAAGTACCATAGAAGTTTCCTTGGTGTTAACTTTCCTTTGTAACGCTATATCTTCTTTCCCTTTAAAAATTATTACAAGTTTTTGTAATTGCCTATTTTCCATTGCTATCTTCCGTAGCGAACACCGCAAGATTTGTGAATTTTACTTCATTTTTTACTGGTTAAGGTATTTGAAAAGGGAAAACGAACTTGGTAGCTTTTTCAGTGCCGCAAGTTATCTACCGTAAATAAAAAAAATGATTTAAATAATAAAAAAATCAATTTAAATTAAAAAAATCAACAAAAAATATTTTTTGAAATAAATCGTGATTTTTTTCAACCCCCACCGATACATTATTAAGAGTTGGTTTGATGCTCTGTTACCATTTCTTCCTATACAGGCCAACTTTCATATTAAATCCTGTGACAGAAATGTATGTGGGATCTGAATTACGAAATGGAAATATTTGTGATTCACTGCATCTTTAAATAAGAACAGATTTCCACATACTCACCGAACTAGGCAAGAAGAAACACTACGGACACAATCATAGGTGAGCAGTATCGTGATACTAGTATTTTCCTTGATTTTGAGTATCTCGATAGGTATCAGATACTTTTGAAAATAGGGATCGATATCGTGTATCGTGATGCTTTTGAGCAGTATCTTTAAGATACTTCGATACTTTAACCGATACTTTTTTATGTTCGCTTTTATCGCTACTTTTCAGTTCTTAGTTTGATCTTCGTAATCTTGATTTTTCATGTTACTAGCATGAAGACTTGAAAAGAAGAAGAAGAAATCGGAATTCGGTGAGAACTTCGGAAAATTTCGGGGCCTATTCGCAAGCTCCCTTCTGGCGCTTCATCATTTGTCTGTGGATCAGCGATGTAAGAACTTTTAAGAGTGGAGCAGCTGAAAAAGAAGCAAGAGCGGGTTGGAACAGCATTGCAAAATGAGTAATAGTAAAGGGAATATAATACCATTCCCAAATTTGAGAGAGAGAGGAAAAAATGTGTTGGGATGGCTGATAAAGAGAAAAGTACAAAATTTCAAACATTCAAGGCAAAATGTCTTCTCTGTTTGCCAACAGAGAAGTTCATAGCAACAAACAATTTGAAAATACAGAATCCAAAAATGTAGAACACGTGCATACAGATTCTACTTGCTGCTACATTTTTCTTTTTCTTTAGTATGTCCATTAATATGTGTCATGTGGGTAGTTTCCAGGCCCGTAGCCAAGGGGAGCCCTATCCCCCTGAATTTTTTCTACCCACCCTAAATTTTTCGTAGCTCCCCTATCAATACTTTGCATACATTGACACATATACTTGATAAAATTTTAATCATTTTCTATAGATGCTCTTAAATGGATCGTATTGGTACAAATGTTTGTAGTGTTTTTATACAGTGCATTGTATTCCATGATTTTCGAATTGAATGTAACTCTTATGAATGAAAAATCAGCACTTTATACATAGTTTTAGAAGCATTTCCCTATAGCAAATTTCAGAAAGGTGCCCTTGACGACCCCTTACAAAGTTACAAATTCATTTTGCAAGCTTCATATGTGAGAAATATTACAAAATAATATTCAAACGTACATTAACGTCTTGTGATAATAGAAGGGAATCGGGTGCGGTTCGGAAGGTGCATGACAATTTGTATACAATTAGAGAAGAAATGAGACATGTTTGCGAGTGTCACATGAAGTTAGTTTCATATAAAAGAGACTATGCTCTCCTAATATAAAAATATACACTAATAATAAACATTGAAGTATTCACTTGCATAAATTAGGAGTCTACTTTAGTGTTTTAAAAGCCAGAGAAAAAAATGGAAAATGTAAAAAAAAAAAAAACAGGAAAAATTAGTCGTGTTTATGAATAAAAAAAAACTGGTTATTTTGCTTTTTCATCATAAATATTCACTGGTTAGCAGATATTTTTTGGTTTCCACCAACTTCCGTTAATAATTCAGCGAATGTATTGTATTTTAATGCTCTTACAACTGCTTAACGATTCGTAAATTCTTAACAAAAATTTGTTACACTCAACCATTATGCTTTTTGCCTCTCTGCTCTGGATTCTGGCAATAGGAGCTAGTATAAATATTATAACAAAGATTCGGTTGGCATTTCATTACATAATAACAACACAGTGATAGTAATTTACTTTCCAATAGAAAAGGGATAGGAATATATTTTATTTTCAGGGATACTAGGGCAATGAATAGACAGACAGAATACCGCAAATGAAATGTAGTTTCATATACAAAATATATTCCTTGATTATAGTACTCTAAATTAAATATTTCGAATAATTATCAATTATACAGTGATAGAGCAATATAATATACTCTTCAGACTTACTCATAGTAATACATTCTAATTTTGAATAGCATGTATAATATTCACAGTAGCATAAAGTGAGTTGCTTAACCCCGACTCGTGTTTCTGTTAACACCCAGTTCTTTGATATCCATTTAAGGTGACATTCTTATATTTTCTTTCCTCATACAAAAGAGCTCCAAAAGTATTCAGAAAATATTGTATTTAAATATGAACTATAAGGTAATAACTTGGACTATAAGGTAATAACTTGGACTATAAGGTAATAACTTGGACTATAAGGTAATAACTTACAAGATCAGTTATTATTAGCTTTCATATACTACCCCTACTTCGCCCTGAAGCTGTTCATAGTTCGAACAGGTTTATCATATTTATAAAAAGGTATTTTCATAAAACACGCCTATTCTTGGCTTTTCGTAAGAGATAATAGAGTTATTTGAAAACTTTACAATGATCGATGTTATTAAGTTGGAGCAAGAAAGGTTAGTTTTCCGCTGAAGATTGTCCCATCGCAATGCAATGCAATATATGACTGGTTGCAAGCTGAAATCGATTGAATACATATTTATGGAACACAGTATTGTTTCTGCGAGTCCCAGTACATATTTTATTATTCTAAATGTATATCTGTACCAAAAACTAACATTTTAACTATTTAATAATAATCAAATAATGTTAGCTGACTCAAAATGACAAAAGAAAACAACGTTCCACAAAATAAGTTTTTTGTTGTTTTCTTTTTGGCGCACAATTTTTCCGGTTGTTTACTTTACTAATCTACCTACACGAACTTAACTTCTTTGTTCAAAAAGGGCACCTAACACACCAAAAATATATGGGATCATTAAGTGGATTCCTGCCGAGGATATGAAATTGTTAACCCCACGGAAACTAGGCAAACTTTACCTAAAATATAGGGATGCTTTAACATATAAAAGCACAAAAACACCATAGGCACTATGGGGGGGGGGGGGAGGTTGCTCAATTCCTTCCAAAAATTATTCAAAAAAGTTTAAGAAAATAAAAATTAAAAGAACAAAATTCCACACAGGTTCCAGAAACTAGTGCAATAAAATTCTCCACCAACATCTGTGTATTTAATCCAATCGTGGCTAGGAGAAATATCATAGTGGAGAAGAATTAACCGATCTGAAAGGACCTGCCGCTTAGGCGAAACGCTAAAATGTTGACAAAAAGATAGAAGATTTATCACTTGCCATAGTTAGAAAAAATTACAAAAACACAATGTAACCAAATGGATGTTTTAAAATCATATTCCATAAATACATTTCCATAAGTTTTACGCACGATAAACACGAGAAAATGAAATCCTATTTTTTTGTATTTTTTTTTTCTACAAAAAATGCTGGGTCAAAGGAAAGAAATCCACAGATAGCCAAAACAAGCATTGATTCAATTCGTAAAGAAATGAAAGAACCAAATAACAAAGATTCAAAAGAAAACTTTGATAAACTAATATAGTCTGTAGTAGCTCAAAATAAAAAATTGTTGAGTGGACTGTATAGTGTTATTTAATACATGAAGAAGAGCCTTTTACAGAGTTATATACATAAAGTAGACAAGGAACATCATTCACGATTCAAAATGTTATTTTTCTGTGCCCAATAAGTAAGACAACATACACAAGGGCATTCACACTTGACACATACACGCACGTACTGAAGATTCTAGATTCTCCGCCATACCCTGAACAGGACACTGGCTCCAAGGTCAATAACTCAGCCCGCACCGCTGAGTGAAAATCTGCGCCATCTATTGTGGCAAATTAAAATTAAATTACAAAAGTGGACTTGCATAAAACACAAACATGTATATTTTATTTTTATTTATTATTTAAGGGGGCTCACCTTTCCACCACTGCCTCTTTTCATCCTTTGCACAAGATGAGTTGTGCACATCCAAGGACGTACGTCACAAAAGATTTTGTTCTCCTCTCCTTGGGGCAGGCTTGTCCCTAGATGTTCTTGGATTGCCGGAGTTCCGACATTCCAAGAATCTCCTGTGTTCTCTCTATCTTATACATTAGGTGTTGTGGGACGGACTTTTGCCCAGGCGTTCGGAATGTTCTCCTGGTCTAAGTTCCTATATTTTGGAACTTTTGCTTGGGGGGTCCCTACCTGCTATATCCTAATTTTATTATATAAACATACAATTACAACGCATAAAAGACGTCACAGGACATAACAGGACAACACAAACACAGACTTGAATGGCTTCTTCTTACGGTCTCTTCTTTGATCTGTAACGAGGAGGATAGGATAACGGTAGGTGCGCGTGGATTGGGTTGAGTGTCCCACAAAGTTTTTGTCGCCCCTCTTTCCTTATTGTTGCATCCAACTCCTTGACAGGTATTGTATTTCTTCATCTTCTCATACTAGTAGTCTTCTCCTTCTACAGAAATTGGGGGGTTGTTGTTGTTGTTTACGTTGATTATGGATTATCACTCAGCACTCTTAATCTAACTTCAACACTTTTGAGATTCCCTCTTCTTGGCCCTCCCATCTCTCTTCTTGTAAGCACTTTACACTTCACACACACACACACACACACTGATTCCGTGACCAGTTCCCCATGTATCGCTTCTTTTCTGGTTTCCAAAAGAGTTAGCGGTTTTTTTTTTTAAAGAATAGTGATTAATATCTTAATTTACTTCAAGATCTTTCTTCACCACACTTATATAGGGGTCTATCACATCACACACAATAAGCGTCTCTTAAGACGGGGTTCCGCCCCAAGGTGCTCTCTTGCCACTGGATTCCAACGGCTACACTTGTACGCAAGAGTATATCTTTATTCAATATTAGTTTCTCATTGTTTTTGGTATAAATTGTTTTATTCATTGCTGACGCGGTTGCACGCGGACGCACGTTCGCGGTTGCCCGAGCTATTGTGCAACGTTCCCATCTTCTGTTTCTATCTTTCTTGTCGCGCAAGGCGGTATACGCCATTTAGGAATTTTTCCTTATGGAAATTCGAAATTTTGTTAGTTAGCTCCCTGAGGAGCGTCACCAGTTTCGGCGTTTGCAGAACCTTATAACTGTATTAGACGAATCTCGAAGTATAGGCTTCCTTGGTTCTCATTCACGTAGAGTGACTCGGCGATGGAGGTTAGAATATAACATTTATAATGAACAAAAGGATTGTTAAGGCAACTGTTGCGCACACAATCTTTTTATTTGAAGCACCACTGAAACACTTTACAGAATTTCCAGTCTTGCCATTGCTTGCGCGTAGAATGTTCTGGGCATACTTTTTACTGCCTTATTTTTACCTTACCTTATGTGTCCGCTAATGTATGTATTGTCTATAATTCTGCACGACGCTTT